>JAAGAY010014193.1:0-18715 GCA_011801015.1 Ardeotis arabs
TGGTCATCACCACAGGCTGCAGGGGAATCTTGGCCAGGAGCCGCATTACTCCTCCCCCTCCTTCTGAACTGACCTTGGCATCTGCAGCTGTTTCTCTCACAAGAAAAGTTCTTCACAATAGGCTGGCAGAAGCCTCTCAGGATCTTTTCACATCATCCATCTCATCTCCTCTCCACTTCTTGCAGCCGGGCCGGGCTGAGTTGGGCCCAGTCGGCCGCCTGGTGAGAGGCCAGAGGGTGAGGCCTGCAAGGCCCACGAGGCCTGCGCCTCCCCCTCTGGTCCTCTGCCCCTGCTCAGCTTCTTCACATCTTCTCTTCTCTTTTCTTTTTTCGGTTTTCCCCTTCTTAAATACGTTATCGCAAAGGCGTTATCACAGGACATTCTGCTACCCATCGGCTCGGCCTTGGCCAGCAGCAGGTCCGCCCTAGGCTCGGCCAAGTCCGCTGAACAAAGGGGAGCGACTTCTAGCAGTTTCCTACAGAAGTTACCACCTTAGGTCCCCCCTCACTAAACAAAACCACAACAGTCCTGCAAATAGGGAATTAACTGTTAAAGGCAACCAACTAACAAACACAAAAGCAATAAGCAAGCTTCCTTTCTGCTTAGAGTGCCTGTGGTGGCATTGACATGAACCCAAGGCTGGAGAGAAAGCTATGGAAACGAGGAGTGGCCTCTGCATTTCACAGGGAGGCAGATTGCTCCCCTATCTGCATGATAGAACATTCCAACCATTGTCCAGGTGATTTTTAGTGCCCAGGTGATTTTAAATGACTTTAACTTTTCTATAGCCTGATAATGTTCCCAGTCAGTAAAGTTTTCCTGATCAACTACATTTTATCTCTTTGTAATTTATCCCACCATTACCTGACCCACAGTTTGTAGCTTCATAGAATCATAGAATGATTTAGGTTGGAAAAGACCTTTAAGATCATCAAGTCCAACCATCAATGTAACACTACCATGCCTATTAAACCATGTCCTGGCGTGCCACGTCTATGTGTTTTTTGAACACCTCCAGGGATGGTGAATCTACCACTGTCCTGGGCAGCCTGTTCCAGCGCCTGATCACTCTTTCAGTAACAAAATTTTTCCTAATATCCAATCTAAACCTCCCCTGCCGCAACTTGAAGCTATTTCCTCGTTTCCTATCACTAGTTACTTGGGAGAAGAGACCAACACCCACCTTCCTACAGCCTTGGTTTAGGTAGTTGTAGAGAGCGATAAGGTCTCCCCTCAGCCTCCTCTTCTCTAGAATCAGTCACAGTTCCCTCAGCCGCTCCTCTTAAGACTTGTTCTCCAGACCCTTCACCAGTTTCGCTGTCCTTCTCTGGACACACTCCAACAACTCAACATCCTTCTTGTACTGACGGGCCCAAAACTGAACACAGTATTCGAGGTGCAGCCTCACCAGTGCACAGTACAGGGGCACGATCACTTCCCTGCTGCTGCTGGCCGTACTGTTCCTGATACAAACCACGTCCCTAAGCACCACATCTACACATCTTTTAAATACCTCCAGGGATGGTGACTCAACCACTGTCTTGGGCAGCCTGTTCCAATGCCTGATAACTCTGTTGGTGAAGAATTTTTTCCTAACATCCAATCTAAAACTCCCCAGGGCAACTTCAGGCTGTTTGCTCTTGTGCTATCACTTGTTACTTGAAAGAAAAGATCAACATCCATCTCGCTACAACCTCCTTTCAGGTAGTGGTACACAGCAATAAGGTCTCTCTCCAGTGCTAACAACAAAAACTCCAAATCTGCTGCCTGTCTTCTGTGCGACTGTCAGCCATATATCATTTGATCACTCAAGTCTTTTCTATTTTTTAAATCAACTTAGTAGAATAAATTGGGCAATGCAATAACAGGCATTTTAAGAGGACTAGATAAATTTGAAACACAGGGAGCTTGACTTTGCCGTATATTTGGTACTTCAGAGTGAGGCAGGTAATTCCCATTAAGGCTTTGACAACCAGAATGGAAAGCTTTGCCTTCCATACTGCTGTGGTCACCCGTGTGCCGTGTGCCATGGGCTGGACATCCAGAGATTTTATGTTACTTGTGCTGAGTGCTACATCTCTCACTTAGCTTTGCCTATACATCGTGATGTCTGTTGTGACTCACGATAACTGCCAGCTACCAAGTGATTCAGAAACACAAGTACAAAATATGCTATGACGAAACTTTGCCTTCCTTGAGGACTCCACAGCACCTCTATTTTTAAAGGCAGAACTGAAGAAGCAGTTGTCCAGTCTGCACAGTAAATTCCATCTACTGAAACAGCAGAAACTGGCACTAGTAAAAGCATCTGCACCAAGGAAAGCACGATATCCCTCGTGGTTAGGCAGCACTTCCCTGAATTATTTTGAATGTTTAGAAATCAAGTGAACCTCAGAAAGATGTCAATGACATTTTTATCTGCATTTTGTATTTCTTAACAGGAACGCTCCGTAAAGAGAGCTGAGAAGGACTAGCTATCAACGCAAGAGTGGTGTGTATCGTTTTGCATGTAATAACATCAACTTGCAAGACTTGCCCATAATTTATGGACTGCTTGAAAGAAAGAACCACTTCCATGGGCAGGGAGAATTGCCTGAAATGGCTAAAAACATATCCAAGATAACAACTGGTGGTCAGCCAGCGGTTTCCAAACAACTACTCAACAGAAGCACTCACATCCTCTTGTGTAACTGGTCAAACTTGAGGCCAAGCTCCTGTCACTGGCCCACTGCAATTTCCACCTTTTATTGGAGTGCAGGGAAAGATTACTTTCTCAAAAAAGGAGGCTTGGTTGGCTTGCACTGGTAGAATTTCCGCTGCGGAAACAGGCACGCAAAAGACTGATAACGTGGATGCTGCACACACAAGGAGTGGCGGAAGGAAGCAGGCCCCTGTTTGTGGAGTGATGCTATTTCTGCCGGGATTTAAAAGTGTTCTTTGGAACAAAGTTGAAACAGTCACTATAAATGACTTGCCTGAGTGAGTACAGAGCATTTTGGAGGATTATAATTTATGCCAGGCAGGAGTTGTTATGGTTCAGTTTAAGGCACTTAAAATAAGATTTCTGGGAGACAACCAAACCAGCTTCAACTCTGGTAACTTCCCAGTTCAAGACACTCCTAAATTTATATGTACAGGGTCTGTTCCTGCATGGGGGTCAGCTCCTATTGAATCACTAGATCTCAAAGATGCTCTGATTATATTGGGCACCATTATGAACCAATGCCCATTAGGAAAGATCTGGCAGTGTCATGTAGCATATGACTCTCAATACCCCTTATCCAAACTTGAATTATTTCTTCCCCCGAGGTTTTGTCTTTCAAATAAAGTATGTCTTGAAAGAATGGAGAGTTTTTCTCCATGACACGTTCCTTTGTGCAGATTTAAAACTGATCAACATATTAAGCCAACTGGGAACAAACCGTGTCTGTCTGGTTCCAGATGGTCAAGCATGTGCTTCCCAAAGATGGAACCGCAAGAGGGAGAAATCAATCTGTTTCAGCTGAGCAATCAGAAAGGCAGACACGAAGGCCTATTTTGCCATCTCCCAGGCACCTTAAAAGCACTTTTTAACACAAAGGCATAGCTGTATCCTCATGTCATTTTGTAAATTACACAGTGGATATCTCTCCATTCTCAGATAAATTCTTGTATATTATGAGATTAATTTCCAAGTTTTTAGAAATGTTGCTTCTCTAATTCTTACATATTTTTCTTTGCTCAGTTTTATCCTTGTTAGTTAAGTCAAAATCCTGCTTGGAACATGCAGTACAGCCCGCCTCCTCTTTAATCTTTGCACCCTTTAAATATTTACAGATGGTTTTCATATTCCCCTTCAGTTGTCATTTAGCCAGTGTTACTCTGTATCTCTTCAAACTTAGCACCCTTGGAAGGGCACACAAGGCCAAATTCTGCTCTCAGTTACATCTGTGTAATTTTGGAGTAAGTCAGTCACTGAACTTTAGTAGACTTTGAATTTACACCAGCAAAAGGCAGAGCAAAAGGTGACTCCTAAATAAAGGTGACTGCTAAATAAACACTAGGAAGACAAACAAAACTAACGTTAATCGCATCCTCCAGGCCCTAGACTACACAAGGCTTTTCTATCACGGTACCTTCTCCTGTATTCCCAGTGCCTGGAGCAAAGATTTAGGAGACATTGCGAACTGCAACAGCCATCTGAAACATGCCAGTAGCTATCATGGCTCTTCTGAGAAGTGCAGATATAGTACATCATTCCGTGATAGTCCATGCCGAGTTCTTTTATGATTTAATACCACTTGCTTTGGGGTTTTTTCTATGTTACATAGAATATTTGATACTAGATACTTCATATTTATACATCTCTGTTACAAACATGACACAAGAACCTTGTTTTGTTCTGTGGCTTTTTCTTCCCTATGGGTATTGATAATTATCCCAGATAAAGAAAGTTTCTCCACTCTCTCTCAGCCCTGCATAGGCCTGGTTGAAAGCACCATTCCATGTCATTTCTGAAAGCAGAGAAACTGGTCAGTAAGACAAGAACTATACATCGTGTACTTAAGTCCACAGTGCATTTTCCAATGAAAAAGAATACTTAATGTGTCAAGAAAGCGCCCAAAGGAAGCTTTACTTGCTAAAGCTATCTCATTTTCCCCAAGCTGCACTTGCCAACCCACTCTTTATACTATCTTCTACCAACTCTGCACTCTTTTTTTTGTGGCTGGCTCAGTCTGTTCTGCTATATTCTACTAAGCATATAGTGAATGTTTCATCATTTCCCAGACATATCCCTTGGCCTTGTCTAAATTGTCCTGCTGTTCCAGCTGACTTCCTTGCACTGTCACTCTTCCTTCTGTCACAGCCACATTAGAGATTGTTAATGTGGTCATTGTTTTCACTGGTTTGCTTCCATTAAATTTAGAAAAAAAAAAAAGAGCTGACTATTCACTGACAAGATGTTTCTCTGGGCGATTTTACACTGCATCCTTCCGCTCGGTTTTTCCTTATACCCTTATTAGATAGGATTAGTGAGTGCCCTCCATTTCTTATCTACTCAGCCCAGCTCTTTCAGGTATGATGCCTGTTGCTGTATGAACTGCCATCACCTCTGCAGGTCATCCGCTTCCCCAGCCTTCCCATGGCTTAATGCCAGGGACCGCCTCCCAGGAGACTGGTAGAGGTTCTCTCCTCCTCCACAGACAGTACCCACCTTCCTCATGCTTATTCAACAGGGGACAGGCAACAGACTAACATCTTTTTCCTTACCCAGGATAGGCAGTGCTGTCTATAATGATACTGATGGTAGGCCCTCCTAAGCAATGGACTTTGGACCTAACACTTTGCATCGGACAGTTTATATAACAAGGCAGAGCTTGCGAGACTTACTTCACATCATATGTTGATGAGTTTCAACAGCTTTTAACTTTTGGAGACCTTATTATAAAGGGTGAAGGCTGTTTTTCTCCCTTTGCAGGTTATTCTAACAGGTTATTCTATATATTTGCATAATATATTTATATATAATAAATATATTCTATATTTGCAGGTTATTCTAACAAGAATGGAAATAAAGAACCAAAACCCACCTTTCTTTACCCAGAATCTGGCCTAATCTCCAGGCCTAATCTGGCCTAATCTTAAAAAGAGCTCTACAAGATTCTCTGTAGCCTAAAATCACCAGGACAGCCTCATGCGCAAAGAAAGTTAGCACATTCCAAATGGGAATTAAGATGCAATTCATATGCCTACTGCCGAAGCTGTGAGGCTGGCAGGCATGCTTAGCCATTAAGTATCTATGGAAGTGCTTGCTACTGAAGCATGGGAATGTAAATTCGCCCAGGAACTTAAATGCTCTGCTTCTGAGCATTGATAAATTCATCCCCATTTCAAGAATAACAAGCACATCAGCAACTGGCTACGTCTGAGGTCATTCAGATTATCATTTAGGTTGTCTTCACTGTACACGCTCTGGTAGATGTGCCGAGTCTGTGATGCGCGTCCTGGCAAACACTGCCATTGTATGAAGGTCCGCAATTAATATGAAAGCCCACCCATTTGAGCACTTCCTTAGCATGGTCAACACAGAAGTTCAATTTGCTTTTCTGTCTGAGGGGACTTAAAGCTACATTTGTTATCAAGCTACAGATTTTGCTGATCAACAGCATTTGGCCCATCTCATCAGAGCTGCCTGGTGCCTGTTTTGCCAGCAAGCACACAGGGGAGCACAGCTTATGGCAGATTAACTGATCACACCTGCTGACCATGCTATCTGTGATTGCTAGACCTCTTTGCCTCTTGGGTTTAGTCTGGCTTTCCAAACTATTTTTGTTAACAAATAGCTTAAGCCATTAGCAGGACAGGATCTGCTCTTTTAAAGACTTTCATGTACAGAATGCCACTGTGTCACTGGAGGTAGTCCCTACTTTCTCTCAAGTGTAGCAAGTTTTACAAGGGTACTCACTTCAACACTGCCTTGCTTCTGATGACTCTTGCGGCTGGTCTCTGAGTGCTGCTTCTTGTGGTACGTGCTTGCTTGTTCCACTTGCTTCTAAACGTTGGGGTAAGATTACAATTTAGTGTCTAAATGCTATTATAGCATAAAGTCAAGCCCTTGAACTTATACAACCAGAACCAAGGCCCTTCGTACTTGTGCATAATAATATGTTCTTCTAATACTGTGCTCCCATGGGACCACAATTCTGGTTACTGCTGGCTTCTGCCACATCCAATATATGGCATGAAGTAAGATATTTATTTTTATGCAGTACTGATGGTCTGTCCTGATACCTCAGTGAGGCAAAGACACAAAGATACAAGGAGAGGATAGACATCTTTTTATACTTCTGACCCGGTGTGAATAGCAGGGAATAGTATCTTTGGATATAGTACAGGCAAGAAATAAGACTAAATGTGGTATACAAGACAAATGCTTAAAATACTACACAAGCATAAATTAAACTTTGCTCTAATCGGGGCAAAATGAGGTACGGATCAAATGAACTGATCAACTTTTAAGCTCAAAGAAATAACAGAAGTGAGTTAGAACTCATAATCTTAGTCATAATTTCCTCCTTTAAATTATACTCCCTCTCCATAATCACGTTCTGTGGCTTCACTCATCTCTCATACAACAGGAGAAGTTATAGAATAACATCTTTCAGCTGTGCTTCATTAACTGCTGTTCAGAGTGAACTATGGCAGAGGGAAAGACCTCAGATGCGATTCTTACCTCTCTTGGCAGTGACATCTACTGACACTGAAATTTCTGGAATTACAACAGGGTAAAATCAGTCCGGTCAGGATGAGGTCTGTAAATCTGCTTCTCAGATCTGCATTCTTCTCCTCCTGTTTGTCATCAGTCATGATGTAAGCAGACACAGATGATACAGCTCAAGACAATAGGCTGAAGGTCAGCTAGCTATGTCCTTGACAAACTGAGACTCTCTACAGTTCTTTTTTTCTTGAAATAACATCAGTTCAGATTCTGTAAAGGGCACCTGCAATTTATACTGGTCACCACGAGCAGGTTAAAAAAGCTTAACAATGGCATTCGCTCCTCATTCCTCTTAGTGGCATTAACAATTTATTCAATACAAGCTACATGTACAATTTCACACAATGTTTTCAAGGCACGGAATACTGTCATCCTTCCAATGAATGCTGCACTGCATATACAAATAGAAAACCTCATGCCTATTGAGATTTTCCTCTTAATCTCAAATAGCTTCTCACGAACCAAATAAGATTTCTCACGTGGCTTTACTCCATAAATTGCAGTCTGTATTCTACCGTTCTGTATGTCTGCCAGGTACAGATCAAACAAAGTGCAGTTTAGGTCATCTCATCTCTATATTCTGTTATTTGATAAAGACAGCGAAAAATCTGCTGCTAGCACTACTTCCTTGGGAACAGATATGAAAAATGGGAATAATAGATGTTGTATCAAGAGTCCTTTAGACAAGGGTTCAGTTTGGCAGGCCAATTCGATATTTACAAGGGCCAGGCTTCGGTACAGTTTTAAGCAGAACTAATAGTTTTCCCATGCCATTCCTACCATTTTGATTTTCCAAAATCTCACCACTAGAGCTTCTTTGTTCTTTTTAGTATCAAAGATCAATGCTGAAAAGATCATATGTAATCTGCTGAGGACTGAAAACAACACAGATTAAAAAAATGAAAAGCAAAAAAAATCTTAATTATTTTCTTAGAAATTGTCAGTTTTACACAAGTAGTACTAAATTAAATGTTGTCTTCATGTTTTGGCAAAATAACAGAAGAATTCGGGCATAATTTTTATTTTAAAAAGAGTCTAAAAAGTATAAGCAAGATGAATTGATAAAGAATTTTTGGTGTTCCACAGGCTGCTTGTTGATAGATGTCCTTATAGAAAAAAAAAAAAAAATTAGAAGTACTAAGTATGTAACATCTCTTTTACAACACAGATAATTCCTACAACTTATAAAAGGAATAATTCTGCTACTGCACCTTTCACAAACAGTGGTTAGAGCACTTGCTTTTCTGAGACCAGAGTTTGATTTCAGCTTAAGGCTGGCAATGTAAAATGAGCTCAAACGGGATTAATCCAGCTCCTTCTAGATGAATTTACATCCTTCTTTTCTAGAACACCAAATTAGGTCACGTTACTTGCATGATTCTTCTTTAGAAGTTGCTGGCAGAGGAAAAGAAAGCATTTGACAGTTCAGCAATAGATGTTTGCTGGGTCACTTACATGGCTTCTGTATAGCATGTAGGACTAGAAAAATACTAAGCTAGGAGTTCATTAATTACATACTGACTTTATAAACATCATGAACCAATTAGTACTCCTTTGATTCTCTGTGAGAATTTTAAATTATGCAGTTTCCCCAGAACAGAGCTTTGCAATCTTCACATTTATCAAACTAAACGATAACAACAACAACATTTGGTTTTTTAAATCACATTAAAAAAAACCTTTGATTTTTAATTGGCTTCCAGCATCTCCAGTTTTCAAGTGCAGAATTTCAGCAAGACATAGAAAGAGATTTCAGATTCAAAGCCAGCCAGGATCCCCGTGCTTCCTCCAGAATAGAACTGTGGACTTTAGAAAGCTACCTGGGACCTTTACCACCCCAGCTGCTTCGCTGAGAGCCTGACTCTTCCAGCAGCCCCAAGAATCCCAGTTTCAGATAAACTTTCTTTCCCTGTGCCCAGTCTCTGCATTGAAAGATTGCTTCCAGCCACCCGGGTCCACAGCTGAGTTCAAAAAACGTGACTGTCCAAGATGGAGGAAAAGCAGTTCCCAACCTCTCCCCGACCCCTCAATCATGAAGAGACAGGGCAAGGTTTTGGGTTTTTTTGACTGTATTCAAGTTCATCCCAAGAAATTTCATAACTGTATCTTGAGTTGTCTCTCTGGCATTTCTGATTAGATTGCTTAGTTATAAAACATTCATTATTAATAAGCAGCAAAACATACCTGCACAACAGAGTCCAGAACACTACAGTGTTCCTATTAAGTTGTTCATGTGACAGACTTGTCAATGTGAAATCTTGAAATCATGCAAAAAATTTAACATACTAAAAAAATTATTAAGAAAAGGAAAAATTTATTTTTAACACTTCTGTGATTTATAAAGTGCAGCAGGTCAAATGCTTGTTTCATGGCTTTCGTTTTGTAACATTAAAACGGTAAAATGAGGCACTAATACATTCCATTTTGTGATCACTGTGACCCTGGAAAGACAACTGTGACAAATTATGTCAAAGTTATTCTAAGGAGACACCTGACTGTTCATATTTTAAATGTCACTGAGTAAATTCAGAAAATGTTTTTAAAACCCAATAACCTGAAGCCCACACAGAAGATCCTATTCCTATCATAAGCTTGTATTCCTACTACTTATGAAGGAGAATCACTTGTATTTCTGTAGATTACATACAATAAGTTACACTGAATGTCTTTCAGATAAAGGTGAGAACTCAACATTAATACTGTGCTGAAGCAGAAAGCAAGAGGCAAAAATCAACGGCTAACACCCAAGTACAGTGAGCATTTATCTTTTCTTACCACAACATGATTCTTGAAATTGCAACAAGTACAACTTAAGGTCATCATCCCTCAGAAAAGAGACATTCCAGTCTAGAATCTCCATAATCTCATCCTCTGTCAATAGGATACATCTTACTGCTGCACAAAATTCAATGCTTAGAGGTCAGAGTCAATGTAGAGGACACTCTGAAGATCTGTGGAAGCATATTACTCAGCTGATAAAACATTTCCTCAGAAATTGTCTGGAAGAAAAAAATACACCAGTAAGCTTTGGCTTTTTGCTGTAGTTTGGAAGAATTAAAGTCTCTCTCAACTTTGTTTCTTGACATTTAAGAGAACTGCTGTTTTTCAGAAGACCACTAAGACAAATAGAATTATAACATATAGTTTGAAAATTAATTCAATCCAATCAAAAGATTGACCTAAAAATACTGTTTGTGTATTTATGTGACACACCTGTTTTCCAGTAGACTTCTTGTTCCAGAAATTGATTATTTCTGCCTAGCATAAGCAGAACAGCGCTGTTTGGTTATCTACAGAACTCCTGCTCTCTGAATTCCAGGCTTAGATTCAACTTCACTACTTAGTTTATTCTTGGCTTCCTCCTTGCTCAGCAGTTTACTACTTTGTCAAGAAATACATGTTATTTCTCTTTCCTAATGTAACTCTGATTTTTATATTACTTCCAGTACCGCCTTTTAGAACAAATAAAGACAGTGCTGGCCACCTTTGCAAAACTTCCTGTTTCTGAAGATCAGCTAGAACTCAAAATTAAATAATTTCGGAATCTTAATTACAATTACCTTCAAATATCTAGAGTCATTAATGACTTTGCGGAAGCATGACTGAACTCAGTGCATTGCAACTTTTCAAGCTGTTTGACAATATGACTAATAAATGCCTAAACTTACATAATCTAAGGTTAGTCCATCTCTTCAGAGTAAATAACAGCAAAATAGTATCTTTCAAAGGTCATGTATTCACCATTTGTAAAGGTGAACTTCCCAGTTTGAAATGTTAACATCCTCAGAAGATACTACAGGATACAAAAAAAAAAAAATTTAAACCCCTCTTATTCCTGTTTTATAGGCAAGGGACCAAATCTACATTGATTAACTTAAGCTCACACAAAACCAGCAGGGCATAGCAAAGAAACCAAAACTAGATCTGCTGACATTTAACTTCTTTTTTGAGCAGTCTCCTAGGTTGGCTATGAACTTGGTTTAACCTACCTGTGGTACTAAGAATTGCACAGTCCGAGAAATTCCTCCATCCCATGAGGCCATTTCCATCATGAAACCTGAAGAACAGCATTCATACTATAAGCATTACCTATACAACCTTCCCAGTCAATGACCCCATTACCAAGCAGTGAGGGAGTTTTCACATATGATTAGGATTTTAACTGTCTTAAACTAGGGATGTTATTAATCACATTGAAATCAGACCTGGCCAATCTCCTGACTGAAATTTGCTTTAACTGGAAAAATCTAACGAGTTATGGAGAAAAATCTATATACCCTTGAAGAACAGAATAACCAGTCCTACTGTACAGCACAGTGCTAGCCAGCAGAAGTGAGAGATTTCTCCAAACATGATGGTTATGGGTTCTTTCAACGGCTTGCTTTCACTGAGAAACAGCTCTTTCCTTTAGCTCTGATGTGATCACATCCACGTGAAAAGTACACTTGCCAAAAGTACACTGACAATCTGGCAGCAATAGAAACTACGTGGACTTACTGATATGGAAAAAGCTCAGCACTCATTTATTGCTCAAGTTATGATATGGCATTTTTATGCTAGCATTTCCTTACTACAACAAATGAACTACAAGGTCCACAGGAACACACTCGAGACAAATAAAGACACTTAGAACAATATCTGTTTAATGAAAGTGGCTATATATGAAATATTCTATTGTAAATTACTAAAGGTGACAATAGGAAGAGGTTCCTTGAGCAGGTGGTAGAAAGAACATTAACACTACTAAGTATTCTAAATGACTGGTTCAAGTATTTAAGTGCAGCACATAAGAATGCAGTAAATAATAACAGCACTTGCAAAGACACCAACTTGAGTTATGGGGACTTTCCATCAAAGAGATGAATTAATGCATAAGCTAGTCTTGGCGAGTCCTTATTATTTGAGGCAATCAAAATACAAGAGACTGGAAATCATACTGCACAGAACCACCAGCTCTTGCCCTCCTTCAGAGATTGCTCAAAGCATCAGTGAGGGCTTTTTCTTCTACTGTCTATGTTTAAGCTGTAAAGATACCTTTGAAACACTTCTAGTCTCCATTCTAAGTGTCTGAGACTATTTCCTGGTAGGACAGTTAATAATTTTAATGAGAAAATATACAAGTGTATAGTTTAACAAAAAATAAATTATTGAAAAACACCTTTTTAAAAAAAAAAATATACAGCTTGAGCTGGATGTCATAAAATGCAACACAAACAGCTGAAGCATTCGCTAACATACCTTTGACACACTTGAACACAAGCTCTGCCCTCTTCAAGCACCATGGAATGGTCATTTCCTAAAAATTAATAAATGAAAAGCCTTAATGCCCAATGGATCTAATCAACAAGAGTAGCAGGAACGTTATTAAAAAAATAATACATTTTTTTTTGCCAGAGAATCACATTTTCCCATCAGGTATTCCAGCAGCATTCCAGGCCATGAAGAAGGATTCAGTTTTCCACAGTATCCTAGGCAGGTGGTATACACCTTACAGGTGACCATAAAAGTACTGCCACTGCTTATTGGTAGGAGAGCCCAGTGTGAGAACAGTGTATACATTTTACAGTTGAGATCTTGACTAAAAATATTGTTGACAATCCTATTAATGACACTGGAAACAGGTCTATTTAATTCCTCTGTGGAGCTTCAGAAAAATGTATAATATCCAATGGATAACTGTCAGATTCGTGCTTCAGCTAGCCAAAGGTAGGCTCCTGACCACATCTTAACAGTAGTAACTGATGATTCCCAGCTATTCTTTGATTCTGGTTAAGGTTTATTGGTATGCCCACCACCTTCAGTAAAAACCTCTTAATACTGGAACTGGAAGAAGTCTTTCTCCTCTAAAGATGCTTTTATGTTAAGAGTTAAAACAAACAAAATCCATCTTCATCTGCTGAAGGAGTTTCAGTTACAAACAGATAGCAAGTTCTTACCTGAAGTTAAATACCAAGATGGGAAATGAAAACCACACTGACTTAAGATGTCTCTTAAGATATGGTTGCAAGCACAGGTCTAAATTATTTAAAGTATCAGTTTAAATGCTTTAGTACATTAAACATTCTTTGGCTGTATGCTACAAAGTGAATTATATCAAGATGAATATTTCTAGTCAGAGATGGAATGACTGTCACAGTAAACACTTCTCAGAAGGAAAATAGTACCTATGTGCTCTGATGTACTCAACATCAAAATGAGCACTTTCTAGTCTGAATACAGGAATACAAACATGGAAACAAATTTATCATTCTATGTACCTTTTCAAATTTGCACTTTACATAATTTTCTATTCAGTAAAGCTAGCCTTTATTTTGCAATGCCAAACATTATGCAATCTGTCATTTTCAGAGAGCTTAATTTCAGGATTAAAAAAGAGTTATTTGAGAATCAAGGTTATCTAAGAAAGCCAAGTGATAACACTGAAACAGTATACTGAATATGGCTGCATGAAACAACTACTGAAAGCCAAAGTTTCTACTTAAGTGGGAGTATCTCCTGCCATCCCCAAAATATGTAGTACATTAAAAATAGCAAAAGCTAGAAATCACCTTTCAGAAAGCTTTTTTTTTCATTATGTAAATCACTGCATCAATAGATGCTGCTCTTAGGATATAAAACACATTAATCAGAACAATGTTGGACAGTTTGGTTTTTTTTATTTAATTTCTAAGCTTTCTGGAAGAAATACCTGGTCTTTGTTATAATTTATCTGCCTATGTTGCTTTCTGTCACAATTCAGGTGGCCATTAATTGAGGCTCACCCCCTGCAAGAGGCTCCGGCAGAGGCTCAGCCCCTGCAACAGCCTATGGCAGAGGCTCACCCCCTGCAAGAACCTCCGGCAGAGGCTCACCCCCTGCAACAGCCTCCGGCAGAGGCTCGTCGGCAGCCTCCGGCAGAGGCTCATCCCCTGAAAGAGCCTCCGGCAGAGGCTCGGCGGCAGCCTCTGGCAGAGGCTCACCACCTGCAAGAACCTCCGGCAGAGGCTGGGCGGCAGCCTCCGGCATAGGCTCACCCCCTGCAACAGTCTCTGGCAGAGGCTCACCCCCTGCAATAGCCTCCGGCAGAGGCTCGTCGGCAGCCTCCGGCAGAGGCTCATGCCCTGAAAGAGCCTCCGGCAGAGGCTCGGCGGCAGCCTCCAGCAGAGGCCCACCTCCTGAAAGAGCTTCCGGCAGAGGCTCACGCCCTGCAAGAGCCTCCGGCAGAGGCTCGCCCCCTGCAATAGCCTCCGGCAGAGGCTCATCCCCTGCAAGAGCCTCCGGCAGAGGCTTGGTGGCATCCTCCGGCAAAGGATCACCCCCTGCAAGAGCCTCCGGCAGAGGCTCGGTGGAAGCCTCCGGCAGAGGCTCACCCCCTGCAAGAGCCTCCGGCAGAGGATTGGCGGCAGCCTCCGGCAGAGGCTCACCCCTAGCAAGAGCCTCCGGCAGAGGCACGGCGGCAGCCTCCGGCAGAGGCTCAGCCCCTGCAAGAGACTCCGGCAAATGCTGGGCGGCAGCCTCCGGCAGAGGCTCACCCCCAGCAAGAGCCTCTGGCAGAGGCTCACCCCCTGCAATAACCTCCGGCAGAGGCTCACCCCCTGCAAGAGCCTCTGGCAGAGGCTCACCCCCTGCAAGAGCCTCCGGCAGAGGCTCGGCGGCAGCCTCCGGCAGAGGCTCACCCCCTGAAAGAGCCTCCGGCAGAGGCTCACCCCCTGAAAGAGCCTCCAGCAGAGGATCGGCAGCAGCCTCCAGCAGAGGCTCACCACCTGCAAAAGCCTCCAGCAGAGGCTCACCCGCTGCAAGAGTCTCCGGCAAGGCTCGGCGGCAGCGTCTGGCAGAGACTCACCCCCTACAAGAGGCTCCGGCAGAGGCTCGGCGGCAGCCTCTGGCAGAGGCTCACCCCCTACAAGAGCCTCCGGCAGAGGCTCACCCCCTGCAAGAACCTCCGGCAGAAGCTCGGCGCCAGCCTCTGGCAGAGGCTCACCCCCTGCAAGAGCCTCCGGAAGAGGCTTGGTGGGATCCTCCGGCAAAGGCTCACCCCCTGCAAGAGCCTCCGGCAGAGGCTTACCCCTAGCAAGATCCTCCGGCAGAGGCTCGGCGGCAGCCTCCGGCAGAGGCTCACCCCCTCCAAGAGCCTCCGGCAGAGGACTGGCGGCAGCCTCCGGCAGAGGCTCACCCCCTGCAAGAGCCTCCAGCAGAGGATCGGCGGCAGGATCCCACAGAGGCTCACCCGCTGCAAGAGCCTCCGGCAGAGGCTCACCCCCTGAAAGAGCCTCCGGCAGAGGCTTGGCGGCAGCCTCTGGCAGAGGCTCACCCCCTGCAAGAACCTCTGGCAGAGGCTCGCCCCCTGCAATAGCCTCTGGCAGAGGCTCACCCCCTGCAAGAGCCTCCAGCAGAGGATCGGCGGCAGCCTCCGGCAGAGACTCACCCCCTGCAAGAGCCTCCGGCAGAGGCTTGGTGGCATCCTCCGGCAAAGGCTCACCCCTGCAAGAGCCTCTGGCAGAGGCTCACCCCCTGCAAGAGCCTCCGGTAGAGGCTCACTCCCTGCAAGAGCCTCCAGCAGAGGATCGGCGGAAGCCTCCAGCAGAGGCTCACCCCCTGCAAGAGCCACCAGCACAGGCTCACTACCTGCAATAGCATCCGACAGAGGCTCAGCGACAGCCTCCGGCAGAGGCTCACCCCCTGCAAGAGCCTCCGGCAGAGGATTGGTTGCAGCCCCCGGCAGAGGCTCACCCCCTGCAAGAGCCTCCAGCAGAGGCTCACCTCCTGCAAGAGCCTCCGGCAGAGGCTCGGCGGCAGCATCCAGCAGAGGCTCACCCCCTGCAAGAGCCTCCGGCAGAGGCTCGGCAGCAGCATCCAGCAGAGGCTCACCCCCTGCAAGAGCCTCCGGCAGAGGCTCACTCGCTGCAAGAGCCTCCGGCAGAGGCTCGGCGGCAGACTCCGGCAGAGACTCACCCCCTGCAAGAGCCTCCAGCAGAGGATCGGTGGTAGCCTCCAGCAGAGACTCACCCCCTGCAAGAGCCTCCGGCAGAGGCTCGGCGGCAGCCTCTGGCAGAGGGTCACCCCCTGCAAGAGCCTCCAGTAGAGGCTGGGCAGCAGCCTCCGGCAGAGGATCACCCCCTGCAAAAGCCTCTGCAAAGGCTCACCCCCTGCAAGAGCCTCCGGCAGAGGCTCGACAGCAGCCTCCGGCAGAGGCTCACCCCCTGCAAGCGCCTCCGGTAGAGGCTGGGCGGCAGCGTCCGGCAGAGGCTCACCCCTGCAACAGCCTCTGGCAGGGTCTCGGTGGCAGCCTCCGGCAGAGGCTCACCCCCTGAAAGAGCCTCCGGCAGAGGCTCGGCAGCAGCCTCCGGCAGAGGCTCACCCCCTGCAAGAGCCTCCGGTAGAGGCTCGGCAGCAGCCTCCGGCAGAGGCTCACCCCCTGCAAGAGCCTCCGGCAGAGGATCGGCGGCAACCTCCGGCAGAGGCTAACCCCCTGCAAGAGCCTCTGGCAGAGGCTCACCCCCTGCAAGAGCCTCCGGCAGAGGCTCGGCGTTAGCCTCCGGCAGAGGCTCACCCCCTGCAAGAGCCTCCGGCAGAGGCTCACCCCCTGCAAGAGCCTCCGGCACAGGCTCTGCGGCAGCCTCCGGCAGAGGCTCACCCCCTGCAAGAGTCTCCGGCAGAGGCTCGGTGGCAGCCTCCGGCAGAGGCTCACCCCTGCAAGAGCCTCCGGCAGAGACTCACCCCCTGCAATAGTCTCCGGCAGAGACTCGGCAGCAGCCTCCGGCAGAGGCACAACCCCTGCAAGAGCCTCCGGCAGAGGCTCGGCGGCAGCCTCCGGCAGAGGCTCACCCCCTGCAAGAGCCTCCGGCAGAGACTCAGAGGCAGCCTCCGGCAGAGGCTCACCCCGTGGAAGAGCCTCCGGCAGAGGCTCACCCCCTGCAAGAGCCTCCAGCAGAGGCTCAGCGGCATCCTCCGGCAGAGGCACACCCCCTGCAAGAGCCTCCGGCAGAGGATCGGCGGCAGCCTCCGGCAGAGGATCACCCCCTGCAAGAGCCTCCGGCAGAGGCTCGGCGGCAGCCTCCAGCAGAGGCTCACCCCCTGCAAGAGCCTCCGGCAGACGCTCGGCGGCAGCCTCCAGCAGAGGCTCACGCCCTTCAAGAGCCTCCGGCAGAGGCTCACCCCCTGCAAGGGCCTCCGGCAGAGGCTCGGCGGCAGCCTCCGGCAGAGGCTCACCCCCTGCAAGAGCCTCCGGCAGAGGCTCGGCGGCAGCCTCCAGCAGAGGCTCACCCCCTGCAAGAGCCTCCGGCAGAGGCTCACCCCCTGCAAGAGCCTCCGGCACAGGCTCGGTGGCAGCCTCCGGCAGAGGCTCACCCCCTGCAAGAGTCTCCGGCAGAGGCTCGGTGGCAGCCTCCGGCAGAGGCTCACCCCTGCAAGAGCCTCCGGCAGAGGCTCACCCCCTGCAATAGTCTCCGGCAGAGACTCGGCAGCAGCCTCCGGCAGAGGCACAACCCCTGCAACACCCTCCGGCAGAGGCTCGGCGGCAGCCTCCGGCAGAGGCTCACCCCCTGCAAGAGCATCCGGCAGAGGCTCGGTGGCAGCCTCCGGCAGAGGCTCACCCCCTGAAAGAGCCTCCGGCAGAGGCTCGACGGCAGCCTACGGCAGAGGCTCACCCCCTGCAAGCGCCTCCGGTAGAGGCTGGGCGGCAGCGTCCAGCAGTGGCTCACCCCCTGCAAGAGCCTCCGGCAGAGGCTCACCCCCTGCAAGAGCCTCCAGCAGAAGCTCGGCGGCAGCCTCCGGCAGAGGCTCACCCCCTGCAAGAGCCTCCGGCAGAGGCTCACCCCTGCAAGAGCCTCTGGCAGGGGCTCGGTGGCAGCCTCCGGCAGAGCCTCTCCCCCTGCAAGAGCCTCCGGCAGAGACTCGGCGGCAGCCTCCGGCAGAGGCTCACCCCCTGAAAGAGCCTCCAGCAGAGGCTCATCCTCCGCAAGAGCCTCCGGCAGAGGCTCACCCCCTGCAAGAGTCTCCAGCAGAGGCTAACATCCTGCAAGAGCCTCCGGCAGAAGCTCAGCGGCAGCATCCAGCAGAGGCTCACACCCTGCAAGAGCCTCCGGCAGAGGCTCAGCAGCAGCCTCTGGCAGAGGCTCACCCCCTGCAAGACCCTCCGGTAGAGACTCGGCCGTAGCCCCCGGCAGAGGCTCACCCCCTGAAAGAGCCTCCGGCAGAGGATCGGCGGCAACCTCCGGCAGACGCTCACCCCCTGCAAGAGCCTCCGGCAGAGGCTCGGGTAGAGGTTCAGGCTTTGCTCCGCGGGTCTTCCTGTCTCCACGGTTCCTGTGCCGTCCGCACAGACTGGCAAGAAGTCTCCTCCACCACTTCCGCCTGAGGGGTGGACAATCATCCTTGCCAGTCTGCCCGTCTTCTGCCAAGATGCACAGGGCATCAGGCAACAGATCCCCCGCGGCAGAGACCTCAGCGGCAGCACCTTCTCTCCTCTCCACATCTTTA
>JAAGAY010014197.1:2974-18654 GCA_011801015.1 Ardeotis arabs
CCCCTCTACTCTGCCCTGGTGAGACCCCACCTGGAGTACTGTGTCCAGTTCTGGAGCCCCCAACATAAGAAGGACATGGACCAGCTGGAGAAGGTCCAGAGGAGGGCCACAAAGATGATAAGAGGGCTGGACCACCTTTCCTATGAGGCCAGGCTGAGAGAGTTGGGGCTGTTCAGCCTGGAGAAGAGGAAGCTCCGGGGAGACCTGATAGCGGTCTTCCAGTACCTCAAGGGGCCTACAAGAAAGATGGGGAGAGGCTGTTCAGTAGGGCCTGTTGTGATAGGACTAGGGGTAATGGTTTTAAAATAGAGGGGGTAGATTTAGATTGGACATTAGGAAAAAATTTTTCACAATGAGAGCTGTAGAACACTGGAACAGGTTGCCCAGAGAGGTGGTGGAAGCCCCATCCCTGGAAACATTCAAGGCCAGGCGGGATGAGGCTCTGCGCAACCTGATCCAGTCGGGGATGTCCCTGTTCCTTGCAGGGGGGTTGGACTAGATGACCTTTAAAGGTCCCTTCCAACTCTAACCATTCTATGATTCTATGATTCTATGATTCTGTTACCTTTGACCCTGGCATGTCTATCTGCTTACTCCTAATGCCGCTTCATGGGGAAGCTGTGTTTTCGCAAAATCAGAGTTAATGGACTGCTGATAGCCCTTGCTTCTCTTTATTGCCTCACTTATCTTTACAGGCCCCTCGCTTGTGCACTTCTCAGACTCTGCAAAACAGCTTTCAGAGATGGGTGGATAATATCCAACTATGACAAAAGCTTTCAGCAGTCATCTAATGTCCCAACTGAATAACTCAGTCTGGAACACAAAGACCACAGAATGAACTGCCAATCACAGTTATATCCAACCTTTCCCAAATAACTGCCATAACATGTGCATTTATCCCTTGCCAGCTAACATGAGAGTGAAAAGTGATGTAGCACCAATTTTTGGGAGACAAGCGGAAGAGTGATACAATTCACATTAGCAGGCCACATACTACCTGAGTTTTGTACAGCTCTCATCTAAGAGTGGCAGAGCACAATCATGGGTGCATGGATATCAAGACAGTTTGCTGTGTTTTATGAAATGTCTTTTTCAGCCAGTCACAGGGATTTGAAGAATACAGTGTACTATTCACCTTTTTTTTTTCAATTAAAATGAAAGCAGCCAAACACTTAACGCAAGGAGATTAAATGTATATGAATTAATTCCTGAGGTCTTTTTCTGATTTCAGTACAAAAAATGTAGCCAAAGTTGTAGGAAAGCCTTGAAAGCCAGTTTGCTCATGTGCCATATTTTAATTACTGCCTAAACCTGTTGGTATAATATTTCCTTGAAAGTGGCAGTTTAAAACGTCTTCTGGACAACCTTGATAAAAATCTGTAAACAATGCAATGAATTTCTTGAACTGCAAGAAAGAAAGGTACCAAATTCTTTCTACTTTAAAGGCAGCTTGACACAACCATACATTCAAGTAATGGAGAAAAAACACAGCCTAACCTCCCAACCATAGCACAGAAAAATATCCCAAGGAAAAAAATCCCTCTCCTATGTCCAAGCAGTGAAAATGTTTTCATAAGATTTTACACACTTTGTC
Source organism: Ardeotis arabs (assembly GCA_011801015.1). Taxonomy (NCBI): domain Eukaryota; kingdom Metazoa; phylum Chordata; class Aves; order Otidiformes; family Otididae; genus Ardeotis; species Ardeotis arabs. Next base: position 4,569 of record JAAGAY010014197.1, read on the forward strand.
TTCAGTGAAATAATATGAATTAATTAAAACTCCTTCTGAAGCATGTTGGAATGTAATGTGATTTGAGAGGATGAAGCAGCAAGGAGCTCACCAGGTTTTTGATCCCTCCAGAGGGCCGAGTCTGATTTAGTCATCTGCTTTGCAAGACTTCCCAGCCAAAAGTCCCCCTAATGCAGCATTAACTGTAATTTATCAAATAGATAAACTGGTGGAACGTGTCCACCCCCTGTTCCAGCGTGAGTGGTGCAGGATGAAGAGTAAGTGACCATTTGGAAACAATCACCTTCCCTCTGTCCCTCCAGTTTCTCCCAGTAATTCCAGTAGTCCTCTTAAAATAAGATTCATAGCCAAAAATGTGTTTCCCAGAAACTCTTTAGCTCAGTAATGCTATTGCATTCTTATATAGTAAAGACTTACAGATATTGATAACCCTCCACCAACAAGACCATTTTCAAAACCAACTTGTAGCCACTAGCGACAAAAGAAGCTTTCATATTAATTCCACCTGGTTTTGCTGCCAAGCAGGAAATACTCAGCTATGATCAGGGCTACATGGAGCTTGAATCCCAACTAGCATATTGAAAGCATTGAGGGCGCTTCTTGCCTACGTGCTCCAAGGCAATGCAAAAGTTCCTCAACTGTGTACTTCTGTATCTGTTTCACTTTCCTTGAAGCTTAATCTGAGTCTGGACTTCCTGAGGATGTAATGCTTATTCTTGTGATAATTATCTTAAATGACTGATTTATACACAATCTCAACTGCAGTTTAATATTGCTTTCAAATAAAAGGACTTCCTTCTGTTTTTAAAATGAAAAGATTTATATGTCTAATCTAAATTTTAAAAGTCAAAGAAAAAAATTTTGGTGCAATAGTTGTTTGAAGATACGTATAACAAGAAAACATTTGTTTCTGCAAAGTGGTGGGATGGGTTTTCTAGCTCTGGCTGCTCTTTAGTGCTTTAGAGCAGCACGAAGCAGCAAGTACCCAGCCACTGGGGCTGTCAGTGATTTCTAGCATCGCCTGGCCAGCTCAGGGAGAGCGGGAAACATGGAGGCTCACAGGCCTTGGAAATGGTGAAGATGACAAAATTCAGAAGCTGCAGGAGGCTTGGCGGTGAATTTTGGGCAGGCAGATGGCTAGGAAATTGCTGACAGTTGCAGCAAACAAAAACTGCAGTAAGGGCCAAAATCACCAACTCCAGGGCAATCAGAAGAGTGAATAACATTAATTACAACCAACACTGAGATGTGATTGAGGTTGGAAAACAATACTTTCTTTATTTCTTCCTTCCTTCCTTCCTCCCTCCCTTTGTCTCTTCCTCCCTTCCCTCATTCCCTTCTTTCTTCTCAGCTTCACATTCAATAGATACATCCCTATTATGAACCAGGGGCAGAGCAGTTTGGAGGCAGTCACCCAGTTTTGGGGAGAAAGAGCTAATAGGTATACGGATACAAGATGGGCTAGGATGCTTTGCCGCAGGGATATTGAATAGCCTCTGGCCTCTTTAATTTAATAATGTCGATGCTGGCTATTGAGTCTAGGAAGTACATAAAGAGGTCATTTTACATGGGATTAAGAAATAAAGTCTGCTGAATGGGAAGTGAAGTCTGTGAAAGGGTAGCTTCGTCTCAGTGAGAAATGGGAAAACACAACAATTATACATTCCCTAGAGGCAGCTAATGCATGAGATTTCACTGATTTTTAACTAAATTAGATGTTTAAATGTCTATATCGTTATCCAGATCAAAGAGGTTTTTAGTAAATAAGATTACATTTCATGAAAGAGATTTATTTCTTCTTATTTAATTTTTATCCCAAATAACTATTAAATCCAGCCATATTCTAAAGTTTTCTCTATAAGTTTAGAGCAAGTATGCGATGTCACTTTTACTTAATAAAATGCTTAAAAGCAAAATTTGGTTTGTAGATGACGAAAAGGGGAGAGAAGTGGCTGAATTTTTTGTTAGAGAATAATTTGCTCAGAGAGAAATAAACTTAGACTCAGCAGCTAGAAAGCATGACAATGGCTGAAAATTAATTCAGACACATAGGAAAATAAAGCATATTGCACAGGGCTTAAGCTAATTGTAATCACTAAGTTAAAACCCCTTCTGGCTTTTGGACAAGCCTGGACCAGTTGTATTGCTTTGCTTTGTATTTGCATTCAGGACAGATAAACTGAGTGATACCTGCCTCAGCAAGTATTCAATCAGGATTTGTGTGCTCCGTTCACTCCCTCACTTCCAGCTTGCAGCATGCAAGGTATATTCTGTGACAAGGATTATGCTCCATTTTGGAGGACAAAACATATATCACTCATCAGCACAGAAGTTGTGCAGCTAAGAAGCTTTGTAATTAAGAACCCTCACAATTGCATTCCATAATTTATTCATAGTATCAATTACAGAATTCCTGGTAGAGGAAGCCAAACTAATTATATTTTTAAAAATTTAAATTAGTTTTTTCTGTTCAATTAAAGGAAGCTAGAAACTCTTCAGGGTACCTACACTGCCAATGGCAAAGTGTAATAGCTTTGCAGCAAGACGGTCAGCTGGAAGAACACTCTTCGCAAAACAAAAACTCCAGTAAAACTGCATTAGCCAGTTTAGTCTTGGAGAGTGGCTGCTTAGCCTGCTGGTTACATAAATACTGCTGGATTTATATGTGATTGTAATTCTGCAGCTTTTAAAAACAGAAATAGTGACCGATATATTCAAGAACTACGATATTCCTTTCAGGATGATGAATAACCTCTCTCGGCCCAGATGCATAAATGCAGATGATTGCCTGTGAGGTGTGTGTTAGGGACACACTCATCCTAGACCCAAATCACCTTCCGAGGTGAGCCTGGTCCTCCTCATCGCCGGATGAGAAGCAGAGAACAATCACTTTCCTAGGGCAGGCCCCTCAGACGCAGGAACCAAGGGGATGGATTTGGTGCTGCAATCCAGAGCGCAGCTGAGTTGTGTGTTTATGTTGCCCTAATGTGATGTGGGTCCTCCTGCCCCCTCCACACCAGCACTGGTGGTTCAGAGGGCTGAGTTCAGCACAGTTCCCCCTTGCACCCTGGGCTGCATCGCTGCCTTTTTCCCACCCATCATTTCACTGGGCCAAGGACATCACTGCAGCTTTTCTGTGTAACTGGAGGGAGGGGGGAAGGCTTAGGCTTTCACCTGAAACCCAACCTACTTTATTTGTATTAGATCCTCCAAAGAAATACATCATCGCTTGCAAGGAGAGTGGCGCAACAAGCAACGTTTCTGTCAGAGAGTGCTGTGGGCATTTTCTGATGTAATTTTGAGTACCAAATAAAAAAGCGCTGGGCATACACTTTATCCACCACTGCTTATGGCCCGATAAAAGAGCAGAGGGCCCCGGGACCCATCACGGCAGTTATTACAGGACATTCCTTCACATATCCCACACAGTGAGTTGCAGCGAGCTGTATTATAAATCCAGCTGTATTTTTAGGTGCATTAGTGGTCGCTTGACTACAGCTGAATCTAGTCAGAGTTCAGATGTTTGGTGGAGTTTTTTTTATTCCCCCCCTTTCCTCCTAAGAACTATAAACTCATTTTCCAGATATTTCACTCAAAAACCTCAGGGCTGCAACTTCCCTCTACTGATTTGGGGGGGGTTATTTCTTTCAGGAAAATTTCCAGAAAGATTAACATACTACAAAGTAGTTTATTGTATTTCCTAATTATGAAGAGAGCAGGTTACCATATCAAGTGAAAATCAACTCCTGGATGGCCAGGAGATGGGATACAGGCAGCGTATAAGCAGCAGGGAAACTTATTTCTGCACAGAAACAAGACCAGGAACTAGGTGGTTAAAAGCTCTTGTATGCATTAATGCAGCTAACAAGGCTTTATTGTCTTCATCATATTTTCAGTTAAAAACTATGCAACTACAGTCCCTTTGTGGAAAGTGTGGTTTCTCACATGGGTGAATTTATTCAGTTCTGGGAGCAATGAAAAGTTTGCAAAATCGCTCCAGTCTTCAGGCTCCCGTTTTAAGGAAAATTTGCTGAGAAAGTCACTGTAAATAGAATAAAAAGTACCCCAAACAACACAGTCAGCACCTATTTCCAACATCACAATGCAGAGATTCAATGGCATATTATGAAAATTACCACATAAATGAAGAAAAGCCTCTCCTGATTTTTGACATCTCTCTTTAGCACTTCAAAGTCCTAAGTCATTTGATGTATTTCACCATATTTGTGTCAGAAGAGGGAAAAAACAACAACATCCAGAGGATGATGCGTGTTCTAACAGAAGAGAAGGTAGAAGATTTTCTTTGCAAACCAGTCATGCTTCAGATACCATGGGCACAATCCCACTTTCTCCGAAGAGAAAACGCTGCAGGGAAGCAAAGGTGTCACACATTCTCTTCACTCTCCCTCTGTGAGAAGGGGAATGAGTAGCTACTTAAGTTCACATTTTATGCATGCCAGGCAATTAATTGAAGCTAATTGTATCAAACCCACTCCCAGCAGTATTTTAGCGTAATCCTGGTCAGTTGAACCCCACCCTCACAAGGTCAGATACAAGGCTTTGCTTCTGGACTGTATGATGGTATGCAAAAATGTATTGTATACAGAAAAGATGAACCACTTGAGGTTTAAATTTAAATTTCAGTATTGTGTAGCAAAACGTACAGAGTTTGAGGTGCATTTGTACCTTCAGTCAGTCATTTATAAAAAAACCCTGCGCTCAGTCCTGTCAAATATCTGATCTCCTCCCAGATACAGCACATACAACTAAGACTCTTTTAAGAATTTGTTTCCCCCTTTTTAGATAATTCCATAGAGAGTACAAAAATCTTCTGACAGACTTAAATACACCAGTAATCAACAAATTATACCTGTAATATCAGTATCAAACAAGGAAGTCTCTTAAACGAGTATTTACATGGGGCCCAAACATCCAGTTATGACATACTCTTATCAGATATTTTTGTTCATTATTATGAGAATTCAGAAAGATCCTGGCTCTAGAAGGGATTACACCAATTACAGTGAGTGTAATCAGATACATAATCTCAGCTTCTAATTTCATATCCAAATGCCAAAAAAACTGAGCAGCAATTTTCTACAGTTTGACTTCAGGCACCAAGATTAGACCACAATCCATATCATTTAAGCTTGTTCACAGCGTTTGTGAGCAAGTCTGCTGCAATCTTCAAATAACCCCTACCGTAAGGTGAAGTGCCTTGACAAAAAAATGAACTGGAGGAGAGGTGAGACCATGACCACGGAATTAAGCTGTTCTGTTTCTGATCTGTGTGGAAAGAATTCCTCTCCAGCTAGAGACAAAGCTCTAGTATAAAACGTGATTGGGCTTGAATTTAAGAGCTACTGAAAAGCTCATTAATGTCTCAAATTGTCCTTACTAAAGGTGTCTTATAGTCTAAGCTTTAACCTTAAATGAGGGCATAAGCCAAATTTTATGTGTATGAGTAGCCTCTTTGAAATCAGGGGAGCTACTCCTACACTCGAATCAACATACTGTGAAATGGACGAATAGATGGCAAGGATAAACTAAATTTTACACAAGCTGCATGAAGTCTGTTTCCTAGTTCTAGTATAAGAATATCTATTTACATTAAACTATATTTTTTTGCTTGTACATCAACTGGGTGATGTAGCAAGGTAATTTGTTTGAATTATTCTGAGAGCTTGCTTGGCAACAGAAGAAACTATAGAAGTTAGTATATTCTGTAATTCTCCTAGAGAGGGAAGGAAGGTGTTTTTCTTTATTATATAGCCAATCTGATAATATCTGGAGAAACAAGCACTGTAAACCAAGATGAATGTCTGTATTCAAAACATAAACCCTATAATCAAAATTGTCTTCTGCTTGAATTTGGTTTTTAGGTCATTTTCTGATGACGTGTATATTTGAATATCCTTCCGGGTATTAATATTAAATGACTGTTTACATTTCTTATGCTGAACCACAGTGAGAGAAGAGAATGCTTTCATGTTATTGTACAAAGTGTTCCTTCACACCTGGAAGGAATTGTATTTCTCTTTAATTTAAGCAGTTTCAAATGTACAGTCTAGCTCTAGTATAGAGAGGAGTCAAAGGTTATCTATTCTCCGTGGAAGCTAATTAAGGATTATTTGTACAGGGTAGGATAGATCTGTTAATATTTGTAACTGCTTGCATTTACTCACAGTCATTAAACATTCCTTTTGTCTTTCATTTTCTATAGGGGACTGAGGTCTGCACGCAACCACAGAGAAAACTCAGTTTGAACTGAAATATTCTGCTTTCCCATGAATAATGGAAATTCACTTTCTTTCTTCCTCTCTTAACATTAGATTCTGTTTAGTTTCTGGGTACAATTCAATTTGAAATATTAAGGTCTTTAGGACTCCATGACATTTTTTAGCCTCCATCCAATAATCCTTGAATTCATGCCCAGTTCAAGGTGTTCTCAGAGAAAGTTCCCAATTTGGATTTTAGTTCAAAAGACTTGAGGGCTAATGTCTTTCAAAGGGATCTCTGCTTTGTTTCCACCCCTAAAAAGAGGGCTAAGAGAAGGCTTATACATGCATATGAATAACAAGTTCCTGCAGGGCTGAAAGTGGACCGTCCTTACTTGTGTTACCATTACATTTTGAAACACTCATTAGGAGACAGATCCTACTAAGCCAGGCATAGTGCAAGTAGAGAGCAAAAATGCAGATTTTTCAACTACTTTATAGGCAGTTTCAGCTATTATTTTATAAGTCTCTATGGTACCCATGCATTGTACTATAAGAAAAGTTCAACTGCACTGGGTGTTGCCTAATTCACAAAACTTCTAATTCAAAGTAACTTCAATACAGTTTATTTTCCTTAACAGTAACTAATAAGTGCTGAATTATCATTTGCCCTAAGGTTCTACCATAAAAGCAAAGTGATCCTTAAGTTTGAACTTGTCTTATAAAATGGCTTGGTATGTATTTCTGTGAAGTCTTTCACCTTGTTTAAATTTAGTTTTTGTGATTATCTGAAATTTAAGCTGACTGATAGTGCTATTTATTCCACTATTTTAATGGAGGTCTTATCAGATACATTAAATGTCTTCTAAAATTGTTCAAGTTTTCACCTTGGGTCCCACAGCAGGCCTTGCATTTCTAAACACCAAAGCTTGTGGTCATATGAGAAAGCACTGAGCTGGGTTTAGAATTGGGCTGGAACATCTTGTATTGCTCTATGACATTCCTGTCACAAGTTAGTTCACTTAAGATGGCAGCCGGCAACAGTAGGCTCAGAAAAAATGGATTAATGACACTTTCATAGCCACTGAACTTCTGGCCTGAACAATTACTCCTTTTCTAACATACTGTGATAGCTTTTATTACTCACATCAATGTAATATGTGAAAGAATCTCTTGACTATACTAAATCAGAGACAAAAATTCTTACTTACATTTAAGGGTTCACATATTACTTCATTTTTACTAAGAAAAAGATCAACGGATCAGATAGTGTAAATCATCTTTGTAGGCCAATATTTTTTTTTTTTTATTTCAAGGTTATGAAAGCCACCTTCAAATATTTGTTTTCTTTCTACTTGACACTCTGTTATTCAAAACATTTATTTTTCATATGTGTCATGACATTAAATAAAAGCAAGAGCAAGATGCAGAAAGGCATCTGAGGGTGCTGGTCAACAGCAGGCTCAATATGAGTCAGCAGTGTTCCCTGGCAGCCCAGAAGGCAAACCACATCCTGGGGTGCATCAAACACCACATAGCCAGCTGGTCAAAAGAGGTGACGATCCCGTTGTATTCAGTGCTGATGTGGCCTCACCTTGAGTACTGTGTGCAGTTCTGGGCCCCATAATTTAAGAAGGATGTGGAAGGTCTTGAATGCGGAGAGGCGACAAAGCCTTGAATGTGAATGTCCTTGAATGAGAAGAGCAACAAAGGTGGTGAAGCTCATGAAAGTGGCTGAGGACCTTGGGCTTGTCTACTTTGGAGAAAAAGAGGCTAAAGGGCCACCTTATTGCTCTCTACAGCTTCCTGAGGAGGGGAGGTGGAGAGGGAAGTGCTGATCTCTTCTCTGTGGGATCCAGTGACAGGACACACGGCTATGGTTCAAAGCTGTGCCAGGAGAGGTTCAGACTGGAAGCATTTGTTTACCAAAAGGGTGGTCAAGCACTGGAACAGGCTTCCTGGAGAGATGGTCAACGCCCCAAGCCTGTCAGTGTGTTAAATAGGCACTTGGACAATGCCCTTAATAACATGCTTTAATTTGGTCAACCCTGAATCAGTCAGGCAGTTGAACTAGATGATTGTTGTAGGTCCCTTCCAACTGAAATAGTCTGGTCTATAGTCTATTCTGTTTTGTTCTATAGATGGCTGCAGCACACTGGCTCACTGGCTGATGTCTTATACTTTAACTTGGGAGGTTTGTTTTCTCTTGTAGCTGTTTTCTCCTCACTTGTTAAAAGTAGTAATATGGATGTTTTGCAGCTGTGCTCCATACTGTGGTATCTGACTCTCTCACCTGCATTAACATGTTTATTTATGTCTAGTCTAGTCTAGTCTAGTCTAGTCTAGTCTATTCTATTCTATTCTATTCTATTCTATTCTACTCTATTCTAATTTCTCAGTCCCTTTAGGTTATTCAGAACCCAACAAGATCATGTGTTTCTGGTCATATTATGAAATACCATTGTTCTCTAAATCTCGAGCACCTTTTAGGATTTTACCGTAAGATCCTTACCTACCCTGTTTTGATAAATAAGTTGTTGGGTTGGAGAATAAATGCAGGCTTTGGCATTCCTGGGGTATTATAACTTCTGGTTTCAGATTTTTTTTTTCTTCATTTGTATTCAAACACTATCCCATGATCATGCCCAGGAATAGATTACAACATTTTATTTCAGAGATGTTGAGAACAGTATCAGGCCCTACATAAGCAGGTATTTGTGTGAGTTTTGTCACATTGCTTTGCTTTCATTTGCCTTAAATTTACTGATCCAAATTCAATCCAGTCTCTGGAATATTCTGACTACATGGCAACTTTCCAACAGTGCTAGTCTGAAGAAAAGAAAGGCAAGATTTCTTAGGAAAGGTAAAATCCTTTGTTGAGAAAGTTAGAATTGGCTTCTTATAAGTAAAGATACAAAAATCCAAAACTGTAGGCCTTTGGAGAACGTCCTCTGTCACACTTCTGGGGTTGTATATCCCAAAGTTTAGCCCCTAAACAGGAGCCAAACTTTGTTTTCAGCCGTATAAATTATCTCATCACTGGAGGTGAACAAGCAGCAGACATCATCTTTGCAGAAGTGACAAGTCACCTAAATGTGGAAGTAGATACACCAGTATTTAACTGACCTTGTTCCTTAGTGTCTGAACACTGCATTGTCTTTTAAGAATTTATCTTTGTGGCATCCTTATGAGATGAAACACAAAGCTTTGCCTACTTTACAGCAGTGACACAGCACATGGGGCCCCATGGCCTCTTTGCAAGCTTTTAAAGGCACCGAGGTAATTGGAAACAGCCAGCACTGGGACTAAGAGGGAATTTAGGTCAGGTGAATCTGTGCCTTGCCTAACTGAGAGATTTTACAGGTTTTGAAACATGGGGATATTACAGCAGCAGAACATTTGCACGGATGCAGCCCTATCAGCAAAATGTGTGCCTTGTGCAAATGCCAAACAAGACACAGGAATACAAGCTGGCAGATGCCTCTACCCATATGCAATTTTGCTGGCTATTTTCTTCGCCTCCTAACCAAGCAGCACAGTTATATCAACATCTCATTGTCCACAAAACAGCTGTCCCCGCATTAGGGACAGGCTGCTCTGGGGCTGGCTTTGCTGCAGGATGATGCCCTGCCCCAGCTGCTGAGACAATGGGTACCGTGCCGCTGGGCTAGAAGAAGGTACTTTTGGTAGCGAGCAGCTGATTTTCTCAAGCCTCACTCTAAGCAAAACCTTCATGTTTTTGGCCCAGGTCAAACATGAAGTTTCCAAGGACTTGGAGGCAGGTGTCCAGCTCTCGGCACACATGCCAATCGAAACTTTTCACTGCGTTGGATATGTTTCAGGCTCCAGCCTTATCAAACTAGCTAAGTGTTCCTCTCCAAAATGAATACTGTACTGCCAGACCCCTTGAAAGACTTCTAATAGCGCTTCATCTTTTTTTTTAAAGTATAACATTTGTCTTAGTTTATTGCTTTTTTCGCAAATGTTAATGAGGGACATATTTCTGCCTAGTATGTACTACATGTAGCAGCCCAGTGACATGCGATGGGCAATACTTATACGTATGATGTACGAACATCTATCGAAAAGCAAAGTTACACATTAGACATACAAATGATAAGATGATTAAAGCAGAACTTGCTGTAACTTATCACAAGTGTATTACTTTGTGCTTAGAAAATGTCTGTGCTCTTGGCAGCTATGATCTGATATCCATCCGAGAGCGCAAAGCTTACTTGCAGTCCTTGCTCAGCTGTGCCTCAAAACACAGCCACTACTTCTGAATGTGAAACTTATGAAGAATATAGTCAGGTCCGCATCAGCTCTCTAGACTGCATTTTTTCTGATTTCCATAGGATAAGTCAAACCTTCAAGGCTCACAGACCCTTAGTTAAAGAAATTAAAACACCTCATGAAAGACAGGATTGTATAAACAGAGTCTGAAGGTGCTCTGCTTGAAATTAGGCCAAAGCAAATGCTGCAGCCAGCTCTTCCTTTCTCTTCGGTTGCCTCTCCCCCCTCGGCCCCGCAGAGAGGGACACCTTTGCCAGACAGCTCCCGACCTCCCCCGTGCCCCTTTCTGACCCCCAGCCACTCAGCTGGTTTTAATTGCAGAAGGCCAACACGAGGTTCTTCGGCATGTACTTCAGTGGCATCCCTCCATTTCATCTGCTGGATATCTCTAAGGGCCTGCTCAGCCAGCTGTTGGACGCGACCCTCTGCCTCCTGCCCCATGAACCCATCAGGGAGGGAACTCCGCAGCCATCGTCTTTCCAACCGAAAGATCCGAAACTCATTCCTGGGGAAAGGATATTTTACTTCTCAAAGATATTTTTTGTTTGCTTTTGGTAACTCAAACAAAAAACTGAACGTGTTAGAATACATTTTATATTAGACAACAAAACAGATAATCGGTTTAGTGATATCTGAATTTTTTTGACAGCTACTAGAGATTTAAAGCTATTATAAAATAATTTGCAAAATGGCTTATATCAAAGTAAAACAAATGAATCTACTTAAGTGTAAAGAAGAGAAGAGAATAGGGTTATAGGTGTGAACATAGTACCCGATAGCAGGGGCAGATTTCCCGTCTTAAGATTGGAGAGACCACTGAGGTGATTGATTCAATGAGATTTAATACCAGGTTACAGTGGTCTGTTGTGTGTTAGGGCTGTCTCTATTAGACTGCCTAGCAATATTTTAAAATTCAGCTTTCATACACTGACTATAGATTTCTGGTCTTTTTATTTTCTATTTCCTTGCAGCGTTCACCTAATCAATTCCTAATGAGTAAAAATTATACTTAATAGCATAACCTAAGGGATTCAAGATTCCGTGGGCAAAAATTGTTGAATCATCTGGAGGATTTGAATAGTAAAATCTCATTACTTACAATGAGAATTGAGCAGTTCAACCACATAGAAATCTGATCCTTTAAAAGTACTTTTTGCTGAATATGATCTTATGTCATTATCCAGGAACACGGAGGCATGACATGCCAGCTTTGTTTTCGAGCTCCTAGTTCACAGTGGGCAATATTAGGTCTATTTAACCAGCGTCTGTAATGGTTATGGCTGCAAAGAAAAAGGCCAATGTCTGAACAGAATAACAGGTGCAGAGCACCTGGAACAGTAGCACAAGGACCAGTGAACTGCCCTATTCATCCCAGTGAGCTCAAGGTGTGGTTTTACGATACAGCTGAGCCACTCTACGTGCAAACTGCTCGCAAACTGGTCTTGCCCTCCTCCTCCACCATTTCCTTTGAGCCAGCTCTGGCATCTGCTTGAACACGGAGTAAGATCAGGGAAATGGCACAGAAGAAAGCTTGCCTTCCAATGCATCTCTACCCCCTAAAAGAGGAATTATTAAAAACCCTCTAGTCATAAATACTAGTTACATTGTTAAAGACCCCTGAGCAGCACAGGTATATTAGCACCATCAGAGATTGCTCAGGGGTCTTTAACAAGGTAAGTAATATTTGTAACTAGAAGGGCTTAAATAATATACTGAACCTTACCTAAGGAGAGAAACAACTTGCCAGATTCTTACATTTTCAGGCTATGGATTTCAAAGCTGTTTCTCCTCATCCTCTCAGTTCAAGGAAAAGTATTTTCTTTCTTCTTCCTCTTTTAGGGAGTAGAGACACATTTTCTTCTGTGCCATTTGCCTGATCTATCTTACTCCAGGTCCTGGAAGCAGGTTAGCCACGGTAGCATTCTGCTGCTCCCAGCACCAAGAACCTGCCTCACGCGAGCAGCCTTGGACGGAAGTGAAGAGTGACACAGCCACCAGCAGCACCAGCTGGCATGGGACCTCTCTTGGGGCTTTGCTTTCTTCTGGGCTGATATGGAGGTCACTATGCTGGAGGGGCATTTTGGGGGTGACGCTGTACACAATCTCCTCCTTCTCCCCAGACAACGGTGCCCACCGCTTTCCTGGGGAAATACTCATGCTCATTCCCATATTCACCCAGTCAGGAGATGCATGAGCCGAGGGAAAGGACAGGGCAGGACTGGGCTGGACTCAATTAGATAGCTCTTTTTGGCACCCTTAGATGGGCTTAAGCCCATGAGAAATTTCTAGTGTGTGCAAGTGTGTGTTCATGGCACAACTATGCCAGCAACACTTTCTAGACTGGACTGGCCTGATTACTGACAATCGCCTTCCAATGTGGTGTCCTATGTTTAGGAGACTGATTGCCCCTATTTGCTTAAGACCCAAGGCCAATGGACCAACAGAGTTTCTGGATCAGAGTCCTATGAAAGTAGGGTGTGCACGTCTTCCACGTACCTCATTTCAGGGTCTTACATGGGCAGAAAATCAGACAGGTCTACTATTTCCCCCTAGCTTAGCCTTTGGGCTATCTGATAGGAAAGTTTTGCTATTAAGCTCAGTTATAATCAGAATAAATGACCCACCAAATAATAGAGTGAGACTTACTTGTCTCTATTATAAATTTCCTATTTTGTCTAGTGACTCCACCACAGCATCTTCAGGAAATCAAATGCTGAATGATAAGCAGCTGGTACAAGCTGAATCTGGCAGGAATGCAGTGATGCTGGTCAAGACTGAAAAAGAGAAATGGTTCAAAAAGTAAGTGGTACATAAACATTATCTCCCCTTGCCTCTATCTCTGCTCATGTCAGCATACAGGTCCTAAGTCATACTAATCCCATCATCAAGTTTAGAAAATCCTTAGACCATCAGCAAAATATGCCTTTGACTTTCCTTGCAAGCAAAGATCTGATCTCAAACTGTTTCATCATTCTTAATGTTAGAAAAGTGGGGGCAGTGGTGAAGAGTCTTATTCTGGCAGATAAACGCAGCTTACCTGTGCTGCCGCTGCAGACGTCCCCTGTTCAGCCATCTCTTTGTCTTCCAAACACTGCTGGTCAAATTTCAAAATTTAATCTTCACATTCCACCGTCACCTCAAAATCCACCTATCTCATTTCCCAGACTAATTATACCAGACCTAAAGAAAGCATTTTTCTTATCAAAAGGAGTTTAGTTCTCACAAGCAGAGACTGTGGAGTAAAGTTTTAGTAGTTAAAACAAAATTAATCTACCCTTAAAGCATTCCTTATCATTTCCTTTTGGATGAAGATTTTCCTCTTTAATATTATGTGCATATTTTCATTACCATAACTCCACTTTTGCCCAAGGCAGGAAGAGAAGAAATTTCCTGAAGCACAAACAAAGTATATCAAACATAATTTCCTTAAGGGAAAGGCAAAGAACAGTGAACTGGGGCTTATTTACTCTCATAAATCTGAAGAAAGCCATGTAAGTTCAATGCCACAAAAATATAGGTATCCTATAATATTTCCTATGAACCAAAAAAAAAAAAAAAAAAAAAAAAAAAAAAAA
>JAAGAY010014217.1:2032-16564 GCA_011801015.1 Ardeotis arabs
AAGTAATACAGTGATGAGTTTATGAAGAACACAGAAGCATCTGTACTTGAAAAAAAAATAAAACAAACCGCAAACCTCATTTACTCGGATTAACCGTGCAGCCAAAATGAAAACTGACATCTTCAAACTGCAGAGACAAAAAACTTCTAGGAAATGAAGTCACTTTAAAAAAATACTCTGAATGATTAACTGTAATAACGGCAACCAAGCACAGTAGCATGTAAATGATCATATTGAAATACCTCTGAGGACTTCCATCATCATCGTCAGTAATACAGTTACCCTAACAGAGTCCTCTAGGCTACTCAGTTTTTCTGAAGACCTGTCAAGACTACATTTAAATTCCAAACCAGGTATCTTACTAACAAAGAAATATATTGTCTATACACTATGTTACTGTAGGAACATTTTTAAGTAGATAAAATATAGCCATTCAAACAGAAAAGAAACCGAGTGAGCACGAAACAGATAATGGCCTTGTATACTAATACTGAAAAACACTCAAGATCAATGCTTTTAGAAATACGCTGTTATTCCTCTGCAACCTTTTCTCCCCCAGAGAAGGGAAGGAGAGACTTAAGGCATAGATTTGCTTCTCTCTTAGCATGTAATTAATTAGTTCCTTTGATGAGTTTATGAATTTAAATATTCTCACACCTGTCTTTAGGTTCCCTATGCACTGAATGAATGAACACTAATATTTTACATAACGAAGTACTCATTGTAGATTAATTCATTAACTTTGCAAAACATCATCCCCACGTAACAGAAGCTTTTGTAAAAGACTGGTTTCCCACTAACAAGTTACCATTTATAATGCAATCCAGAAAAACCAGCTATCGTTTTTTTTCCTATTTACCATCAGGGAAATACTAGATTTCAGAAATTAAAGTATAATGACTGGGAAGGAGAATTGATTATCCTAATAATGTGAGCATCTCGTTGACCTCTTTGATTTAACAGGTGACAGAGACCTTAAGCCTGGCTGTACCAAGTAGATGAAGTGCTTCCTCCTGTCTTACCTAGTGCAACAACCTTAGAATCAAATTAAATACACACACGGACTTTCCCGACCAGGGAACCAAGAACGTATATTCTTGGAGGAACCTTGAACTACCCAGCTGAGGGACAGGAGATACAAAAGTTAATTTGCATTTGCACCAAACAGATCTCCCTAAATCTTGGTCAATTGCCTTCAAGACGTAAGCCTGATCTTCTTAATCCTAATTAATGAAGTGTCTCTAGAACACCTGCCCAGCTGTTCAAAGTGTTTGCAAAGTAATTAATTTCAAAGGTAACAAACCAAGGCAATCCAGATTGGGACAAGAACCCCAAATGATGTGCTTTAATAAGATGTGCATTCTTCTGCAATGTTATTTGGTATGTTATTAGGCTGTATTTGCATAAACCCAACTCCCAGCATGGAAGCCTACACAACACAGACAGAATGGCATGTTCCTGACATCACAGCTGGGACCTTACGAAACTTAATGACTGGGCAATAAAATGTCAAATGAAACTCAATGTAAATAAATGGGAAAAAATAAACCCTAAACTTCTATGTGAAGTAAGAAACACTCAGCATATCACTACTGTTCAGGAGCAAGATCCTGGAGCTATGGTTCAGATTCATGAATCTACAAACTCAGTGGTCAGCAAGAGTCAAAGAAGCAAATGACAAGTTGTGCATTATTGCATTATTATACGGAAAGTGATATAAAACAAAATAAAGAGCATCATTAGGCCACTGCAGAAATAGAGATCACCTTTCAAATAGTGTGCACAGCCTACCTCAGACATACAGAACTGAAAGGGTTCAAAAGTGACAACAAGACTGATCAATGTACGGAACTGCTTCCATAACAGGGACAACTAAGCCAGTTCGAAATCTTCAGTCTGTGAAAGAGACCACTGTGGCAATAACACGAGGAAATGTATAAAATCATGAGTGTAGGCAAGATGTTTAGAAGAGTTGTAGATCACTGGCACAGGTTGCCCAGAGAGGTGGTGGATGCCCCATCCCTGGAAACATTCAAGGCCAGGCTGGATGGGGCTCTGAGCGACCTGATCTAGTGGGGGATGTCCCTGCTCCTTGCAGGGGGGTTGGACTAGATGACCTTTGAAGGTCCCTTCCAACCCTAACCATTCTATGATTCTATGATTCTATGATCATAGAATCATCAAATTATAGAACAGATGTACTGTTAGGTGTCTCTTGCAATACAAGAACCAGGTGATATCAGGACACCAGTACGTGCAAAGCTGCTAAAAGTAATTTAGCTGTGATTCTTCTTGCCACAGCACGTACAGTGCTGACGGAGAGAACCAAGAATTTTATGAATGAGAAACCCACTAAGGATGACTAACTGCCTAAAAACAGAGAAATCTTATCAGGCTCTTGGAGCTCCTGACCTAATAACAGTTGGAGCCCAAAAGTGTAAAGGAAAGCAGTGTGTATGTTCATGATGCTCCCCATATTCTCCCACAGCCATCTGCTCTTAGCCACTATCACGGCCAGGATATTGGACTAGACGGTCATTGATCTGATCCTGTACAGCCACTCATGTGTTTTTGTTTCCTTTAATCTAGTAGAACATCTAACATTTTTCCTTACGAGACAGTATACCATCAACACACAAGAATTAGATCAGCAATTCTGATTGATAACTTAGTTTACTTTCCAATTGGATAAGTGTATCATCAGAAACATCAGTAATTTATCCTTTCTGTACTATGTCCTTTTTACAAACCGTAAAAAGAAACAATTTCAGCAGCAAATGAAAACAGATCAAAGTAACAGATGCCCTGCTAAGGGCATTACTTTTAAAAGACAGAAGTATTTTGATCATCATTGTAAATCAAGTCTTCAAAAGAAAAAGGCACCATAGCCACCATATGATTAAAAGTCATGTCATAGTTGTCATTGATTTTTCCAGTTCTTCACATCAGGATTGCACCTGCCTTTTTAGAAAATACAATATTTGTAAAGTTAAAAGCAATATAGAAAAACTGTAGTAGCAAGGAAAAATGTCAATGTTCCTGGCATCTTTAGTAATACTTTCAAAGTACACAGAGCACATAGCACCCAGAGATACTGAGGTTCTAAAGAAACACTAACGGATGCTACTCCTTTATCATCACTGAATGAGAAAAGGTTTAATTGCTTCCAGCCTTCAGTTACACAACCTTTCAATGAAGCTGCAGGCAGAAATAACGACGTAAAAATGCTGTTGCAGACTTTGTTCGTATGTGGTCCCATACAAGTTAGATACAGGTAAAAAAATAGAGGCCCAAATGCACTATCCCACAAACGTTCTATGTCAGTACCGAGAAGCAAGCATGTTACCTTCTCCCTCTACAGAATATCTTGTTTGTATGTTATTTCATCTGAAAAACTGCTGGGCAAGTGCAGCTTCAGAGTGCCTTTAAAGCTTTTCAGAGACAGGGCAAATGAAGGAAATTTATATATATAGATATATATATATACACACACACACATATTTATATTTGGAAGTTAGAAAAATGAAATCAACGGAACTGGCACTAAAGACCGTAATGTCTAGCTTTTAAAATACTGAGGTTCAAACTTATTTTTCAAGTTATACTGATTGCATTGATCAAGTTCCTTCTCATTTCCATGCCTTTGATTTCTTTCCTATTAACGTTAACCTGTCTACAAATAAAAGCTAAGTTTCCAAAGTCCAATTTAAATTTTCAATCGACTGGCCTATACCTTTTCCATACAATGGAATAGATAATGAGATGAATTATGACCTAAGAAAAGTTCTTATAAAATAAGCAAGCAATAAGCCATCAGAATTTCCATGGAAAAGAGAGGTCATCTACAGGATGCATGAGGATGAAGAGTTCAGAGATCTGTAAGTAATGCAGTATCATCTGCTCCCGAAACAGTAAAATCACCCTACAGTCAGTGTCGGATCTGCTCCCCCAGTTCTGTGACTTTGTAGCACTAACTTGTGCTGTATGGAATTACATTTCCAATCAAGGGCATTTCTCAAAGCCTCAGTTCCTTGGCAGTTGTGTTTCCACAATAATATCAGGGTGCAGTCTTCCTCCACTAGCAGCTTGTTCAAAAAGCTCTACAGTAAACCTTAGTGTAGCAACAATATGGGTTTTGTGCAGTTAAATTTGAAAATATTTTTACAATTTATTTACAATTTTACACCAGTGAGGCTTAAAAAAAGAAAAAAAAAAAGAAAAGAAGTCTTAATCTTTACTAACAAATATCATAATTTCTGTCTAAATGCATTTGCAAAATAACTCACAGAACTCGGTCCCATTCCACTTGAATAAGCTATGCATATGATTTTGTTGTACTTTTTTCTATATTGAAAGTATTTATTTTTTAAAGATTAATTATACCAATAATGCATACCTGCAACTGGATCCTGGGAAACAGTCCAAATAATGTTTGGTTGTTTTTTTTTTTTTTTTTTTAACATGAATATCTTGATTTGTCAAGTTAATTCAATCTGTGCAAATACATCAGGCAATTGAAAAAATACAGAGTATAGCAATTACTCCATCAAGACTCTGTGTTTATTATAAAAAGGAAATCCTTATTACAAGTATCTGGTATTTGTAATTCCAGATAATTCTAATACAAGCAAACATTGGGGTTTTTGATTCAAAAGCAACTATGAGTTTAAGGACATGAAACTTTCTGTACAGTACAAACACTATGGGGATTATGCCCCACATTGCAGTTATGTCACTTCTGGCAAAGCTGCAGTCAGCCACGACTGAGAATTCTACAGCCTTGGATAACTACACGTTATCCATTGGATAACTTAACATTATGTCTCTTTAGGTACCCACTGATATTTGCAAACTCTTTTTCTTTATCTTCATAAGATGAGGATACAAGGAGACACATCAAAAACACTCTCTGTAAAGAAAGATTTTAAAAAACAGCAGGGCAAGGTCTCACGTTGGGAAAGTCTGGCCAGGCTATCACGCCCATAGTTGTCACAAAAATTCAGTCTTCAGTCCACACAGCTGGCTGAACAGTTGCCTTTGCATTACAAGATACAAATATGAAAATGCACAGCCACATCACACACCATATTTAAAAATGAATGGAACAACAACTGGATAACTGTTACTCAGAAGTACGTACAAGCCTTTTAAACAAGGAGAAATTAAAAACTCACCATCACTGAGATCTTGCAGAAGGTTTTCTTGGCATGAAAAGTCCAGCTTCACTTTAATGTTTACAATAAATGTTGCAATCTTTCCAGGTTTCAGAGGAAACTGGGAGAGAGTATCTTCTAGCTTCCAACTCAAAAAGTCTCCGTACAGCTTCTCTGTATTAAAATAAGTAAATATTTCATGAGCAAACCCTTGTATTAAGGAAGTTTAAGTTTATAACTGATGTAGAGAGTATTATTTGATTTGTTATTTTCTGTTTAAATTCCAAAATATTTACAATTAAGGCATTATAAATTAATGTAACACTAGAAAGATATTAGAGAGGTTACTGACACTGACCTGGAAGCATGTAGATCACAAAGCTCAAAATATGAATTTAAGTGAAGACGACCATTACCAGAAAAAAAAAATACTGCACAACAGGCAGCATTAAATACACACTTTGAATAGAGCCTGAAGGGGATCAAAAAGTTCATAGAGTTTTGAATCATACAGACTGCAGCTCAGGGAATGTCAGATGAATGCAAAAACATTTCATCAAAATATTACACCAAAATAAATCAGTCACAATTCTGAAGCACCTGCAACATCATTATTTAGTTATTTATTCAGCAATGGAGAAGACGAGGAAGACTATTGGCTTTCATTATTTTATAAAATAAAGTCCTTTGTCAACAATGAGAAGCATAAAGTATACAAGCCTCAAACATTAAGGATGTCATACAAGAGAGTTGGTGTTAAAAGATATTTCTTTGATAAATTATTTATCATTGGTCCATCTGTAATTACTAGCTCCTGCCTCCTAAGCCTAACATGCCAGAAGATAAATTGGGGGGGAGGGGGGGGGGCGGAATATTTACTGTTCATCAATACATTTGAGATACTTTATCCAGTTATTCAGTCTCTTTAGTACTCCAGTAACATCGAAAGATTCATCTTGAAATGAAGAGGAGCAGAGCGTGAAGTCTGCCTCAGGAAGAAGGGTGAGTTAGTTATGTGCTATTTCAAGCTCTGAAGTACGCCAAAAGAGTCATGGACATTTAAGTACCTTCAGCAAAAGTAAACAAAAAAGTAGTATTTATCAACTTGACGCAAGATAAAATAATTTTTTTTTAGAACAACAGAAAAGGTTGTTACATACTAGAATGGTACAATAACACAGTGACTTCTTCTGAATTAATTTTACTTCAGATACTAAATAGACACAAGGAATGTCTGCTAATGTGTTATTTCTTTTATGCACTTCATGAATGATCCCTGGGTTGGGGAAAGAAGAAAAAAAAAAAAAAGAAAAAATTCAATCTATCAGTGCTTCACTTCTAATCCGTTGTACAGGGTCTGGCTGAGATGGAGTTAATTTTCTTCCTAGCAGCCTAGATGGTGCTGTGTTTTGGATCTGTGGCTAGAACAGCGTTGATAACGCACCAGCTTTTTGGCTATCGCTGCACAGCGCTTGCACGGCATCAAGGCTTTCTCTTTTCCCTGCCTTGCCAGCGAGTAGCCAGCAGTGGGCAACACAACCAGGACAGCTGAGCCAGACTGACCAAAGGGATATTCCATCCCATAAAACGTTATTTTGTTTTGTTTTTTTTTCTTCCTCTTTACTTCACTTATTAAACAATCTTTATCTCTACCTATGAGTTTTCTCACTCTTGCCCTTCCAATTCTCTTCCTCACCTCACTGAGGGAGAGGATGGGGGGAGTGAGCGAGTAACTGGGTGGAGGCTTCAGTTCTGGCCGGGGTCAACCCACTGCATCCATAAATTCATTAATATTTGCAAGACCATACAATGTTAAACACTGTCTATTTATACATAAAATAAACATGTTGGTTTGACTGGCAGAACCATAAAAATATATTTATTAATCTATTACAGCAATGCATACTATCTCCAAAGTACACTGAGGAATTCTTCTAAAGGCTGATTTCGACACCATTTGAGCACTGCTTTGGGTAACACGTGGACCACTGAAAGTCACACAATTCATCTCTACTTCATACCAGGCTACTGTCTTCAAGAGCAAGGTAGTGTATTGCCATTTCAGAGCCTTTCCAAAACCATCATCTAAGATCCACGTATGAGAAAACGGGGTGGGAAGACCACCTCAACAACTACAATCTAAAATTAAGAATCTTCCAAAAAAAGTAAATAGAATTCCAGTCCAAACTTTGCTGATTTGCACAGAAACTGCTTCTAGGGAAGGAGAAAAAAGTGAGTATTTTTCCCTTAACTTCTACCTAAACAATAACTGCTTTGCCTGAGATATATTTTTCTCACAGACCATCAATTGTTGTGTCTTTCCACATCAAATCGATATTACAGGCTTCTTTATAAGAACGAGGATGAGGTAAAAATAAAAATATCTTCCTAATAATTGTTTCCTTAAAGTCACCTCGACTTCATCTAATGATTTAGCTGTAACCATATCACTGTTCTGATTTTCTTCTATTTTCAAGAAAAGTGGCAGCTTAATAAGTACAGCAATCTCTACACCCTTTTCCTGATAAGTAAAAACATAATGTGCTGAAGGGAATTTTTTCCTCAGTGTAAGCAAAGGAATGACGTATCCCAAGCACTTCATAGAATCATAGAATGGTTTGGGTTGGAAGGGACCTTCAAAGGCCATCCAGTCCAACCCCCCTGCAAGCTGCAGGGACATCCCCAACCAGATCAGGTTGCTCAGAGCCTCATCCAACCTGGCCTTGAACGTTTCCAGGGATGGGGCATCCACCACCTCTCTGGGCAACCTGGGCCAGTGTTCTACCACCCTCAGTGTAAAAAAATTTCTTCCTTATGTCTAATCTGAATCTACCCTCTTCAGTTGTTTTCAGAGTCTAAAATTTGTGTTTAGCAAACAACTGAAGTTACAAGCAACTATTAGTCAAGAGTTTAAATCAGTAACTTGTTTTATCAATTTACTGGATATTAAATCACTAACATCGTAACAAATATCACATAACAGCTCACCCACGATCTAGCTGTGGGTTACCCTAACCCAATCTAACTCTTAACAGATTTAAAGGTCTGCCAAAAAAGAAAAATCCACACTGGTATTTTGCATAGAGAAACTCAACAGAAAAGCAAGTCTTTTGAGATTACAAGAATCTCAATTCCTCAATTCTTTTCAATCTTAACTTCCCAGGTAAATATGACTTTTTGCTATGGTTTATTTTAATATAAGCATGTCTATAAAATTCTTCACTGAAATAATTTAATGCTTTGGTCTGGTAATTAACTTTACATAGCTATTAAAACCATTATGAGAAGCCATAATTTGTTTGTAGCTTCCCACCACTGCAAATCCATACTACTGTATAGAACAACATGTATCAGAATTGCTACCATTTTTCTCAAAATTATTTGCTCTTAAGATGACCAGTGAACAAAAAAACAATAAAATGATTAATTTAAGAATGATTTAACTGAAATAGGAACAAATTCAAGTTAGATTACCAATGTATTTTTACATTTATTTGGTATAGTACTTGAACATATATACCTCAACTGCATATAGATTTACGGGCTACCAAGATTTGAATTTCTTTTTTTCCTCTTCACAAAATGCTTCATAGAACAGTGTAGACAAAGACATTTCTTTCAATAACAATATTTAAGGCTATCAGCATCAAATTGTTCTGCAAATTACATCCACCACTTGATCAGATTCATTTCCTGAGAGTTATCTTGACTAGATTTCATAATCAATTAGAGAAGTACTAATGTCAAAGGCAAGAAACTCAAAAGGACCTCGTGGAATCAAGTAAGTATACAAAAAACGGACTTCAACATACATAAAGGTAAAAAAATACAGCTAGGGAAAATAAAAAAGACAATCTATGCCTGGTATGTTGAACTTGGAACTAGCAATTAAAACTCCACAAATAAACACAGGAGTCACCATTGATTCACAGAATCACCATGGAATCATCAGCTTAGTGAGCAGCCACAGAAAAAGAAACAAAACAAAAAAAACCAAACAAACAAAAAAAAAAACAAATAAAACCAAAATAGAACAAAAAAAACAGGTCACCATTTGGAAGGATGCTGAGAGCAAGTCAAAGCAGGGACATTCTGCCACTGTATAAAACCTCGGTGTGCTCACATCCTAAACGTTGTTTGCAGATTTGATCTCTAGACTGCAAGGTATCCACCACCTTTTTTTAAAATGAGGAACCGTGGGGTGTGGACACGAGAATTACAGGGTTAAAAGCACTAATAGTTCATCAGCTTGTAGACAGTGTACCAAAATTATTATTAATCTTCCTTTGAGAGCGGGGAAAAACAGCCTCTTTCAAATTGAGGCGGCCATCCAGAATACTTTGAATTCAGATCTGGTAGATAGAAAAGAACTTGCAGGACTCGTTACGTTCCGTACAATGTAAACCCATCTAGCAGAGTTTCCTCTAGGCAGCTAGAAGGATCCCTAAAAGGAGGGGGGGGGGAAGCTCTAAAATCATGAACGATTTGACATCCTACAAGTGAAAAAAAGACTTAGTAAGAATCATACAAAATCATGATCTCGGTCAGCCAGCACCGGCAGAGAGGATGTGACTTGAGCTGAAAAACCCAGATAGTAAAACTACAGCAGCTGGACTGGGGCTGGATTACCAACACTCCTCGTAGTCCTACCTTCACAAGGACTTTTTGACTAACTGGACAAAAGCCTGCCTGCATTCACAACTCTCAGGAACATAACCCTACTCCAATTTGAAAGACTTCACGGTTTTGTTTAGGAAAAAAAAGGAAAATAGATCTACTCCAGGATACTCACAGTTCTTCAAATGGATTACCTGGTCCTCGGAGAAGATTTTTCATTTGTGGTCTGGCACAGCTAAACAGCTAAGACCACAATCAGATATGTTCAAAGACTATGGGAAGGGTACAGCTAGACAGGTGAATTTACTTCTCTACATTTAAATTCCAGGGGTCAATCACTTCTAAGAAAGACCAATGAGGTTTTGCTTCATCATCCAAGTTCAGTGCGTGCAGCTGGTGCTCACTACTAGAGCCTAAAAACCCGTGAAGCTGGCAAGAATACCTGGCATGCTCTTCTCAGTGCTTCAAGTTTGAAAACACCAGTGTCACTTTTGCTCCTGAGCGGATCAAATACTGGGTGATCAAAGCTTTTAGAGCACACCCCCTCACTGAGGCATAACAAGCCTCTGACAAGAGCTGGCAGGAGATAAAGGATGGAAAGCCATCCCCCTTTGCCCAGGTCATCATTCTAAAAAAAAGTATTAGACCATCTGACCGGGTGAGGGTCAGTATGAGGTGATACAGAATTGACCTTGACAGTGTGCATATGATGTCCAACCTACAGATACCACAGCCTGGCAGACCGAGCAGTGCAATGAGACATTAAAACACACGTCAGACAGGTTTACTGTGGCAGCATGACAAGTCCTTTTTGCTGGATTTGCCTCAGGATCTGTTCCATGACACATGGCTGCTAAAGGACTCGAAAATCCTGTCCTTTAGGAACCGCACAGAGTGAGCTGCAATTTCTGCTCATTTCTGAGGGCCAAAGTGGAAAAGCTAAAGAGCTGCATCTGAAAGAAACAGAAGACAGGAAGTAAGGGAAGGCAAGTTTGCAAGCCTGCTCTCCAGAGGTTCTCATTACCAAGATCCCATTGAAAACAACGCCAAAGAAGTGGGCTTCCTCAAGAAGAGCGACTGGCTATAGCGAACATAACGAAAGAGGGAGGTCAGGTCACTGCACCACAACAGGCTAATCCCATCCAGTAATTTCCACTAAAGAAATAAGAATGGTTGCAATTTACAGCACTTATCTTTGTGCTAAAAGTTGTGACCCCAGAAACAGAAAGTAAGGAAATGGAAGTCAGACAGGCAGACACGCAGCAGCTGCAAAAGATTTATGAGCAACTGCCAAGACTGAAAGAACCAAAGTAAATCAGGTGAAACCAAAGATGATTGAAAGCTGTTTGTGTTTGGCTGAAACTGGACAACAACTTCTCATGGGCTCCCAAGTTGACAGGCGAGCTGTGGTCATGGCAGATGAAGATGCCTAACAGCTTTCAAGGAGACCTTGAGCAGTTTAAATCACAGGCACATTTCAGCTGAGGAGTACTAAAGAACCCTCAAGAGACAACTTTTTAACGCACTACAGATACTTCATAAGCATCTGCATATGCTCTCAACTTGATATACAACATCAAGTGAAGAGTTTGTGTTGCTAGTAGAGATGGTTTAACGTCACATTCACATTATGCAGTATTCACTGACCAAACTGAGCTGCCAACATGACAAATCTTTAGTGCCTGTTGATCACCAGGATCATCCCACATGCCGCACTGTACCGTGAGTCCATTCTTACGCGTGTTTCAATTTACGACAATAACTAAAATGGAAGAGAGGCATCAAAAAAGGCAAAGGTTCATCCTTTGCAAGACCTACATGCAATCACATTTCAAATAACATAATTATTACATGTTCAATGTGGACCATTAGTTCTTTTGTCACGGATAACGTTTTTCAGTGCTTTACACCGTACCCACAGCACACAGTCATATACAAAGTCATACTTAGTCAACTATGTATTTTCCTCCAATAACATGGTCCATCTTGAGCGTACGGTTCCAAATACAGGGGTGCATTTCACTTCTGTGAGACAGTGCAAGAAACTGAAGATTCTGCTTGACAGGACACCGGATAACCTAATCTCAAGTTTTGCTTTCAAAAGAAGGTTGTTTAAGATGATTTCCAGAGGTCCCTGCCCACGCAGACTTCTACGATTCTATGATTCTGACGGCATGGTTCTCTCACTCTCAGAACAAATATCATTTGGTGCCTCTCAAAATTTGCTCTCATTTCTATTTTTCTGAAATGGAAAAAGTGTTTAGGGATTTAAGTGTTGCAATTTTTGAGTATGTATGTTTATAACTTACTCATCAGAAGTTTTCCTTTTTCTAATAAAGACAATTACCATACTTAATAACATCTAAGAGACTGTCAAATACACAGAGGCTTCCTTATAAACATTTCTATAGAGAAAGAAAATGAAAGATGAAATAAAATTAAACTTACACTGAACTCATAGCTGAGTGTATCAACTTTTCTCCTTTTTCCCCATAGTGTTTAACAGAAGTTGTAACTGAAGGATGATGGTTTTAACGTTGACAAGAGTCTCTCTTCCAAAATTCTGAACCAATTAACTGCATAATGTTACGCACCATTTCATGTGTGCGCTGTATTTGTTCTTTCTGTTACATATATACATCACCTAGCACGTTGGAGTACGTTGGAATTACTGCAATTCAGTAAATCCATACTGAACAGTAAGTCATCATACATTTCATCTACTAAAATTATTCCTGGTAACAAGTCTCAGACAGAAAAAATCTGTTCTTAGATGATTGGCAACTCCTTTTCTCTCAGGTTGCAGAGAAGGAAAAAAAAAAATCACATCATGAGCTCAAATACTGAAATGAGCAAAAAACACCAGGTATCACACTGCATTTTAATACTCTGGCACTGACAGAATAAAACCTGCAGTTCTTCTGTTAATACTACTTTCATAACGATGCCTCAGAGGACAAACCAGAAATGATAAAATGCACCGCAAAACAAAAGCAAGATTCACCTATCAGACTACTTTTTAATACTAATACATATAGACTATTTTAGGAGAAATAAGTGGAAGCAGGAGATGCACTGTATTTCTTCCGTAGCTTCTTTTAGCTCACATTAATTTATTTTATTTATTGCCTTGTTTTTTAAAGTCTTTTATTACATTTTTTTCTTATTGCTCACAGAGTGAGACAGAGGTAGACTTATTCACTTCCACTCCCTCATGTAGAACAACATTACTGCTAACAGTAATTTATTTAATTAACTAATCAGTGTATTTAGACATAAGGAGAAAACAATTTAGACCCACAATTCTTGCTTTTTACTAGTTATTGCCTCAGGATTTATTTTCGCAAGTAACGTTAAAATGAAATCTAGATTTCCAAAAAGCAGGTGACCTTTTGACACACAGATGGTTCTACAATTTCTTTCTACGTTTTCTTATATTCTCTTTAATTTCTATATTGCTACAGTAAAATCAAATTGAATCATTCCAGTTCCGTAACGGGGATTATGATATTTATTCTAAACTGACCTAAAAAAATTATAACACAACTAGTCCCCTCTTATCAGAGAAAAAGTGATCATTATTATTTCTAAATACAAATCAGCATACACACCCTTTGTGTTGACCGTTTTCGCTGTGACCTCTAGTTTCTCCAGTGGTTCTGCTCCAATATTTTCTAACTTAATGATAAGCTGTTGGGTCTCTCCATTGTAAAGCTGGACAGACACATTAGTGGAGATTTCATCACCTGAAGAAGGCTGAAGTGTATGAGCAGATCTACAAAATGTGACACAAAGACAAACAAAAATATTATGATAAACACGTTAAAAGCCTGTCCAAGTTACTATATCCCATTAACTGAAACTAAAGCATCTGAGGAAACTAAGAGTTAATTTAACACCAATGAAAAAGGAAATAGTCACCAATATACAAGAGGAGCAGATATTATGCTCATTTAAGAATACTTGCAATTCCCTCTGTATTTCAAACTCATCATTTTCTTTAATATATTCATAACTTTGGCTACCCAGTATTAATTTTGATTACAGCTAAACCACACAGACTCCATATCTATACAGAATTTTTACAAGGGATTTACCATCATGTAATTCAATTGCAGTGTTTTATTATTTTACTGTCTTCATCAGGATAGTACTTTTATAGCTTTGTAATGCAATGCCACCAACACATTCCATTCCACAGTAGAACTCAGTATGGAAACATCACAACCAAACTGGTTCCTTTGCTTTATTAAGTAAAACATACTGAAGAATACAATAAAAAATTTACATATATATACACATATCATAGAATCATAGAATGGTTTGGGTTGGAAGGGACATTTAAAGGTCATCTAGTCCAACCCCCCAGCAAGAAGCAGGGACATCTCCAACCAGATCAAGTTGCTCAGAGCCCCGTCCAACCTGGCCTTGAATGTTTCCAGGGATGGGGCATCCACCACCTCTCTGGACAACCTGTGCCAGTGCTCCATCATCCTGGTCATAATTTTTTTTTTTCCTTACATCTAGTCTAAATCTACCTCCTTCTCTTTTAAAACCATGACTCCCTGTCCTATCATATAGATCTCCTTCTGTCTTACAATACGGATGATTATCCTAGCAAAGACCATAAACGGAGCTGAGATCTTCCAATCAATAGAACAATCCCTGTGGTAATTGGGCTATCAAGGCAGTAAGTAACAAGAGGCTGTTTCCTGATACATAGCTAAAAGGAATATTAAAAAAAAAAAAAAAAAAAAAAAAA
>JAAGAY010014246.1:0-26080 GCA_011801015.1 Ardeotis arabs
AAAACAATGGGACTGTACTGAAGGGACATCAGATCAGAGCTAATCAGGTTAGCACAATAAGAAAATGAATTTTCTAGACAAAGGAAGTGTGAGAGATCCCATCCACGCAGACTTCAGCGAAGCATTTGATGCAGTGCCATGTGGGAAATTATTAATGAAAAAGATGGGGATTAGCAGAACTGTAAGGCCAGGAAAGTGGTGAAAGACAAAGCAGCGTTGAAAGAAGGATCAGAATGGATGGAGGTCACCGGCGGAGCTCCTCAAGGAATGGTCAGGAGGCTGATCTTATTAAATATTTTTATTAATGATCTTGGCACAAAAAGGAAGTGTGCTAATGAAATTTGCTGATGACACAAAGTTGGAAAGCAGCACCAGCACAGAGGAAAGCTGGGACAGCATACAGGAAAAAAATGGGTAACTTTGAAGACAGATGGAGGAAGGCTGAAATTCAACGGGATGAAAGAGGGAATCACATACTTAGGACAAACAATAGTTTCTGCTAGGAGCTGGAAAGAAAAAGAACTCAGGTGAAAAATGTTCAAGAGTGAGAAAGGCCCAAGCAAACAGCTCAAAACAAAACCGAGGCACCAAAACCCTGAAATTTAAATACTTCCAGCAGCCAGAGAAGAACCAGAGTCAGTGGGTAAGGCATCCTGAGAACATATCAGGGATCCTGAGAACATATCAGGGATGCTGCAGTCAGGCCTCCAGGTTAAAAAAAAAGTCTAAGTAGGAAAAAGGGCTTATCAGAAAACAGAGAGATTCATTTAGGAGATTAAAATGTAAAAACGCTTGCTCACCCCCACAGAACAAAAGCCGGGAGGAAACACCGGGTGATCTCTCAGACACATACATTTAGGGGAGTAAAGTAAAAAGGGGGAAAGAACTATTCAAGACACCAGAACAAGGGCTGCACGTGGGCAAAATGAAGTATCCCTGACAAGTCCAGGCTGGAAATAAGTTTATGACCATTGCAGCCTCCCAATAGGAGTAATGGGGGGGAAAAAACAAGCTTGTTCTCAGAAATTTATCTTGAAGGGATCCTATGACCCAGAAGGCTCTTCCCGTCCCTTCCTGCTAAACACACAGAGCTGACACCACCAGTCAACGCCGTGCTCCTCACCTGGAAAGAAATTCATAGAGCAACATTAAAATATCTTTTTTTTTTAAAAAAAAAAAGCTGTTTACGACTGCTTAGGTCCAGCCTCTCGCATCAGTTGAATCCATTTCAACATCAGCATCAGCAATTTCAAGGCAAATACTTCAGCTGTGAATTCACACGTGTGAGGAGGCGGCACGGAGAGGGCACGAGCTGGCTGGAGGCTACGAAAGCACCAGGGCAGCGAGGAGCAGGCTGCTGGGCACACGCCACCAGCAAAGGCATCACCTAAGCACCATGACTGAGCTTTTTTCCCAATGGATTTGCTCAATCGGAAGGCACCCTTGGGATGTTTCCATCACACTGTCAGGCATCCCGTGACCTGCTCCCTGGGGGCTCAGAGCTAACGAAGCACAGGAAAAGCGTTTCATATTATGGGGAAACAAGGTGGCAAGACAACAAATTAACCAGAAGTCTTAGACGAGCAGAGTACTGAAATTACTGGTCCTGTCAGTTTAAAAGTTGCTCTATTAACATAATTAATGAAGCCACCTTTCCCGCTACGTCTCTAAGCTAATCTGCTCTGAGACTTCTCTGCTGTCTAATGAGACCTGAGCTCACCCTGCCTTTCCCTCCTCAACGGGGCCCTTAATTGGGTCTCTCTAACGAGGACAGACGCCCAAGTAAGCTTGTAGTAATTTCTTATCTTCGCGACCTCTATCTCCAACTCATTTCAGCTTCAATTAGCCAGCGGGTTCAGGAGTCAGTGGGGCAAGGTGGGAGGAAGAGCAGGGCCACACATGCACAGCGGGGCTACAAACCCATCGGCTCCTCCCGAAACCTCCGCCTCCCTCAGGCGCAGCTAACCCACGCTCTCCCGGAGAGGCAAAACGAGCTGTACGAGAGGAAGACAACACTTCGGGGAGCTCAGACCAGAACTGCAGCACCAGGGAGGATGATGCGCAAGGTAGCAAGACCAGCAGAAAGCTACAGCCTGCAGCAGGATCTGTTGGATCCTGGCCACGAAGATGATAAGAGAGATGGAGCACCTCTCCTATGAGGACAGGCTGAGAGAGTTGGGGCTGTTCAGCCTGGAGAAGAGGAGGCTCCGGGGAGACCTGATAGTGGTCTTCCAGTACCTCAAGGGGGCCTACAAGAAAGATGGGGAGAGACTGTTCAGCAGGGCCTGTTGCAACAGGACTAGAGGTAATGGTTTTAAAATAGAGGGAGGTAGATTTAGATTGGATATTAGGAAAAAATTTTTCACAATGAGAGTTGTAGAACACTGGAACAGGTTTCCCAGAGAGGTGGTGGAAGCCCCATCCCTGGAAACATTCAAGGCCAGGCTGGATGAAGCTCTGAGCAACCTGATCTAGTGGGGGATGTCCCTGCTCCTTGCAGGGGGGTTGGACTAGATGACCTTTGAAGGTCCCTTCCAACTCTAACCATTCTATGATTCTATGATTCCCCGGCAGGCTGGCTGGCAGCAAGCAAGGGCTGGAGAAAAAGGTTACGGGGCGACTGAAAAGCCCAGATGAAACTCCATCTTCTGTTCAATCACCACAGCTTCCCCTCGGCCACCTCGCTGGGCTGCTCTGGGTGGGAGGGTGGAAGCATCGATGCATTTAAGACGGCAGCGACCAGCCCAACTCAATCAACAGATTCATCATTCTTCTGCTGAAGTTTCTTCTCAAAGCTTTCTCATAGGGGTAACAGCTCAGAACAAACTTTTCAACATGAAATAGCTTAAAGTGGAAGAAACTGAAGGAGAGGGAAAAAAAAAAATTAAAAATCAGGAAAATAGATAACTTGCCAGGCCAAGAAAACCCGTCCCATAGAAGCAGGGACAGGTGACTCGGAGCCAGTGCAGTTGTCAGAGCAGCGCTGGGGAGGAACATCGGTGTAACTTCTCGGAGTCAGATTGCAGGAAAGGCTGATTTAATGGCACACTACACCAGCTCCTCCGCTCCACTGAGAAAAAAAATGGACGGGGACTTGCTCATCTAAACACAGAGCGTACGTCAGAGGAACAAATCTGAGTAACTGCCATCCATAATTTATAAAACAAATTAAATCCATGGCAAAAATAACCATAACTTAGAACAGTGATTGTAGAATCTGGCAGGAAAAGGCCCCAGCCTGCATGAATCATTATTTTCTACAGGAAACCTTATACAATCCAAGCTACTCTGTTTTAAAACAAATGGAACCTTCTGAAAATGCCAATTAACAGGTTTCACAAAGCTCTATGTTTAATTAAGGTATTTTGGTGATTTGCTAAGATTAAAAATCCCCACCTGGTACCCACTAATTGTAAAGACTGCCGTAGAACACCATACACCCTGCCTTCTGCACCTCCACACCCTCCCTCGGAAGGCAAAGGGGAGAGGAGAGCATCCACCTGGGGCCGGAGGAAGGCGATTAGATTGCAATGCCATCTTGTGGAACAGGAGAAAACGAAAGATGGGAAAAAAAAAAAATGCTCAGCTGCCACTTTGCATCAGTCATCTGGACAGTCATTTGCATCAGCCGTGTTCTGGACATTCTGAGGGTTAAAGATTCTAATTAAAAAGTTAGCAAGCAATGGTTACTGAGTGTAACTCTGCACAACAAACAGCCCCTAAAGGAATGGAAACTGGGAGAAAGTGGGATCAAACAAAGCCAAGGGAACCGGTGAGGTCTGTCAGTCCTGAAAAGCCAGGACTGTGCACCCAGGCATTCCTGGGTGCAGTCGTATATTATGTTACAGGACACAGATACTGGCCCAGCAGGGTGTACTGGGAATATAAATATAAACCAGAATACAAACCAGCCTTTCTCCTCCACTATGGGAGAGCCACTCTGAAAAGTGACTTGGGCAGGATGAGGAGTAGGACCTCACCAATCCCCCACATCGCCGCTCTCTCCCTGTTCATGGTACAATTTAGCAGGACCCGACGAACATTTCTGACTCCATGCATCGCACAGCGTGGCTGCGACCGCCTCCGCATACGTGGCATCTGATATCCGGTTCCCAGCTGTGCCCTGTGTTACTAAACCCCGTTATCTCCTTCAGGAAACACTTCAGGACGCTCTTGTCACCAACAAAGCCCAGTTTAACCATCCTCTGTGCAGGCAGCTGACCATTTATGTCTTTAGGTAAAAAAAATACAATCTGCAAAACTCAAGGATGGGGGGAAGTCACCAAAAAGCATCATCCCAGTAAGCCAGGACGTAGCCGCTAACAACGACACTTTCTCCTCTCCGTGATGAGGCCAAGTGCCACCCATGGGCAGGGGAAAAGAACCACAGACTCTTTGCAGACTCCTGACTAATACTAAAAGCTTGAGTCTGACAAGGCACAGAAATAAAACCAACCCACGCAGCGGCATATTGCGCTGAGCGGCCGTGTTCTGGGACCCCCACAAACTCTGTATGTGCTTATTTGAACCGGGCTGTACCTGGGACAGTGTGTGCTCCTGTTTCCGAAGCCTGGGGACCGCCAGCAACGGGAGAGGTGTGGTGCTGGCAGGCTCTGAGCTCCCGTTGCCAATGACCCGGCACAGGACCTGTTCTCAGGACGGGTGCCAGGGATGTGCTGATGCTGGAGCCCACTCAGGGCAAGAGAAGATTAAAAACCACAGGGGAGCTGCGCAGTGAACCCAAACAGCAGAACTGCTACAGTCTGACAACAACAGAGCAGCACTCATTTTCCTTTAAATGTTATTTTTTTTCAAAATTGGAAATTTTGAATTTTTTTTGAAAATGTGGAAATTTTAACCAATTGGAATTGGATTTAATAGGATCACAGTTAAGGCTATCTCCACCCAGGAAAACCAAAAGGACTGAAGGAATCTCAAGTATTGTGCCATTAAAGTACTGCAGCATTGGCCACATCAGCAGGTTGTTCCAGCTCAAGGGTTTCTTTGGGGCAAGTTTGTTTCCCCACAACTCCAGCATCTCCACATTAATTACACTTTCATTTCCTTGCTTATTTTTAAACGCATTCCTTAAATGGACATTCTGAGGGTTAAAGATTCTAATTAAAAAGTTAGCAAGCAATGGTTACTGAGTGTAACTCTGCACAACAAACAGCCCCTAAAGGAATGGAAACTGGGAGAGAGTGGGGACAAACAAAGCCAAGGGAACCGGTGAGGTCTGTCAGTCCTGAAAAGCCAGGACTATGCACACAGGCATTCCTGTAGCAAATTTGGTAAAGGCATCCTAACACTTGATTACTGATGTGCATGTACATTTTGGTGAAAGCTCAATGCAAACTTCTGAAATTGGAGAAACACGTACGTCCCAACACCCCTCCTAACTGCCCTGTGTACGCTGATAAGAGAAAACCACGCCAAGCAGCGTGCAAACTTTTGCCTGAAGATGACTGATGCCTTCCAACAATAATTTCATAAACGCGGCAGACTTGATTATACCCCACGATTATTATTATTCCGTTGCAATCCCTGGGAGTTCCCACTGACACCAGAGCGGGGCCACCAACGGAGCCAGGCTCCGACCGGGGCCGTCTTCATGCGGCAGATGCAAGGGGTGGGATTGTCAACAGCTCTTGAGTCAGCAAGAGGAATGGCACTGAAAATAAGCTGCAAATGAAACATCCACCCAAAACAATCCGAACGGTTCTGCCAGGACCGAGTGGGGCCGGGGGTGCCGCCGCTCCCTGCAATGTCTCCGCACCCAGCGATGCCCGTGCCGAGCAGGTAGTGCCGCAGGCTGGCTGGCCATCGCGTAAATCACCCTGGTCACTGGAAACGACCTCCAAAGCTTGAAATATTGATTAAAGTTGGATTTCATCAGCAATGCTTTGATTTCATTATTATCCTGGCTGCTAACGAAGACACGCCCATGAAGCCGCTGCACTCTTGCTTGTAAAAGGGTGATTATTCCACTGCTCAGGCCAGGCTGCTCTGCTCATACCCGCAGCTGGTGGCTCCAGTACAGGCACTCATCAGAAAAATAAAAAGACATTACGATTTAAAAAATGAGGCAAAACCACAGAAACAGGCACACGCTGGAATAGCACAGAGACCGGGTCCAAGGAAACGGCTGCATCCCGTGGAGGGAAGGGATGGGCAAGCGGGGAAGACCGAGCACTTCACCCTGGTTTAAATCCAAAGCAACAGCACTGAAGTCAGAAAGTTACTAACTATTTTCTCAATTTAAATTAAATGTTGGAGGGGGGCAAAAAACCACTTTTAAAAAATTACATAGCAGGTGCCAGTTTTCCCGCTGCTTGGCTTTGTTCAAGGAATAATTGTACGTACGTGGAGGATTTTTCTGATCTGAGTACGCTAGTTAATTTTCAGCTCCAGGGACAAGGGTGGAAAAGGGATGGGAAGAATGCCATTAAAGCCTGTGTCTTCCAGCATTATTGTTCTAAAGCTCATGCTCAGGCAGAGCAAAACAGCGATCTGAGGCAATGCCGTGTTTACATATGCCCAAATTGTTATGCAAACACAGGAAGCCCTATTGGAGCAGAGGGAACAGGCACTGAGAGGCAGCGCTTCTCACCATCCCTTGCAGAAAAATTGTTTTTCAATGTGGAAAGGGTGAGAGAGGTCACCCCCAAGGAATCCAGCCCAGGATCCTCCCAGCCTTCGCCTTTCCCATCCTCCTCCTCCTCCTCCTCTCAAATTCCCCAGCGCAGCCAGCATGGGCTTCAAAGTTAAAGAGACAGGCTCATGATCCCTCAACGTGGTCTGGGGGCTGCGTTCGCAGGAGGAACCTAAGAAGGGGGCAGAAATACCCACGGAGGGAGACACTATCCAGTATGAAATGGGATTCGCTGCCCGCCCTGCGCAGGCATTTCGCGTCACGCCTCCCTGTACTCGTGCAGAAAACACCACCACAGAAATCACAGGGAAAATCCGACGGCACACAGGAGTACTCGGCATCATTCAAGTGCAATTATTTTTAGATTAAATGTATCTTGTGTCAACATTAAAGATCTAAACTAAAAAAGTCAGTCATGAACTCTGCAGTCACATCTTTAGTTCTGTCCGCAGTTGGTGTGAGAGAAATCGTAGACAAACGTCTCCGACAAACCAACTTTAACATCCAGAAAAGGCCACAGATTTTCATCAACCTGTACCAGCCAAGCTTTCCAAAAGTTATCCCTGATGGAGAATGAAAGAAATCCTCGAAATAGACCCTCAGTGCTTGAAAAATGTCTCATCGCCATCTGAGCTTGGTCGCTTTTGCTGCCAGATCACCGCTCTACAGAATAAAAGTTCCCCACCAGCCAGAAACAGCTGTGACCAAGTCAGCTCTCAACTTTCCCTTTACTAAACTACGTAAGCCAAATTTCATTAACTTCTGACTGCAAGTCAAATCTCTACAGAGCATAAATTATTCTTGTTAGCATTTTAAGTCTTCTAGTACAGCAAAAATGAACGAGGGACACCAGAACCAGACACGCTATTTCCAGAAGTGTCTCACTACCATCACCTCCCCATGGACTCCATCCCTCAGGCACTCATCCTCCCAAGATAAAGACATCTTTTGCCATCACCCACAGCACCTTCCAGTCATTGCTATCAAACCCCCAGCTCTTCATCCTGTAGAGGAAATGTGAATTCACTCTCTTGAGATGTATAACCTCTCTTTGGCTGTGTGGAAAGGGAGACCAGTTTAGCTCCACCGGTTTGCACTGAGCTAGAAGAGCCACCAGCAAGGATTTCACGTCTGGCAGGCTGTGACCACCACTTGGTTGAGAACACATTCCTGCAGGACGCCACCAGAAACGTCCCTGCGGCATCGCTCCCCGCTGTGACTGCTTTGTGAGAGCTGGTAGCTAGCAAGTTTTTAAAGCTTAATTAACACATACCACACTCATTTCATGCAGCTCTACAATTTCCAATCAGAATATTGTGCAACGCTGGAGTCAATGGCTTAAGGAAGTTAACTGTATGAACACGCAGCAAGCACAGCGATTCAAACCTGCAACATCAGCAGAAGGCACATTTGAGTCTGGAGAGCTGGTTTTTCCAATTTTCAGAAGAAGTTGTCCTTGAGGGAAGCACGCTGCACACAGCCTTTGAGCACTGGACTGGTTTCTCATCACTTACTACCGAGGAAGGATTTGTGCTCAAGCCATTTCTTACCACAGGACGTCGATTTCTTGTCCACCATCTTCACATGCCGCGTCTGGTTGCGAAGCTTCTCATCTGTGTTTTCGACCAGGTTAGCGAGGTCGTCGATGATCTCTGGGGAAAGAGAAACATGAGCATTAATCTCTGAGCCCTGCAGCTCAACAAGCACGTATGTGCTGGAGGCTCCAAAATGGAAACCAGCTGCATCCTTCTGTCTTCCAATATGACAGACCAGGGCTCCGCACGCACTGAAAGGTCCAAATCCTGGGAAATACTGCACAAGAGGCTTCTATTTCAGATTCAGTGCACTCCTCCACTGTGGAGGAAAAAAAATACAGCCTGAAACAGCAGGGTCAGTCCAGGTAGCCACAGAGTAGAAGATGATGGTAGCCACAAAACACTAGCCAAAGTAAGAGAATTGGTGCATACGCTATAAGAAATCTGAATGTCAGTCCCTGGAACAGCATCTCAACACTTGGCCATTCCATAGTCATTAAAATACATTCCGAATTATAATCTTTGTACATGCTTTTGAGAGCATCCAGTGCAGCCCCAATCAAGCAACCATGCAGGGTACGAAGTCCCACCTCAGTTCAATGACTGAGCTGGACGGATGTGGCAGTTCTGTCTGCAGCCCAGATGGTCCTCTGGGAAAAGGAAAGTGAGCAAAATTTCTCCTACATCTATTTTTAATAGAGGGGAAAGGAAAATTTCAAGTCAATACACCCTCAGCCTCATACAACTGATGATTTTATTTTTGTCAGGGAAATCTGACCAAGTACAAGGCTTACACCACGACCGGGTGTTGGGTTTTTTTAACACTGAAAATTCAAAGCCCCATTCAGGCACCAAATTTCCTTCTTGCTGACTGTTACGCTCTAATTTTCTTGACGTAGCCAGCCAGTGTTTCGTGCTGGGTGTG
Source organism: Ardeotis arabs (assembly GCA_011801015.1). Taxonomy (NCBI): domain Eukaryota; kingdom Metazoa; phylum Chordata; class Aves; order Otidiformes; family Otididae; genus Ardeotis; species Ardeotis arabs. The sequence continues at coordinate 9,113 of JAAGAY010014246.1, forward strand.
TGAATACTCTGCGGTTTTGAGTCGCTTTCTACTCTGCAGGTAGGAACAGCTTATTTTGTGCGTGATAAATCAGGAGGAGGACAACAGCCAAAACCTGAATGCTCCTGCAAAGCATTTTGCTCTGGTTACACTTCCAGCAAAGGGGATGACTTCTGGGACAAGGGGATGACGCCAAGGAGAGCATTCCTTGTACTTCCAAAACTTTCCTAAGACACTAGAACAAAACCTTGTGCTTGCAAGGTGGTGCCAGTATGTGATAGTGGTTCTTGCAGCTTCTCAAGACACCTGCACACCTCTGCCAAGCCATCACTTTTACACCAGCACTTGAAAGAGAACGTTTTCCTCCAAAATTCACCTTCCCACAGCAAAAGATGTTAGCGATGCAGGGCGTTGTGTCCTCAAGTCTTACCAAGCATTACTCTAGGTACAGAGATAAACCAGTTTGATCATACTTACGGATAACAAAACAAATAAACTAATCAAAGTTCTGAAGACACAAAGGAACTGTTCAAAGGCACACGTAGCACAGAGGTTTTACTCTCCCGGAGAGCTGGGAGATGTAAGCATCCTCCTTCTGATGCACGCTTTTTAAGTCTGCCTCACAAGCACTCCATCATCTCCAGCGAATCCCCATGTTAAAGTGATAACCTGCATCTAAAAATCCTGTACTTTGAAAAATATACATCTTTCTTAAAGCATTAGCTCCTGATTCACAACCATCTATGTATTCACATACAGGGAGGGTGGAGGGCAAACACCAACTGCTTCTGTCCGTGCAGTCTCCGTTGTATCCTACGGATCTAACCCGCTCACCGCTCCTGTGCTTAAGGAATATCACCAACCCTGCTCTGTTCCAGACACAAACTCTCCCTGTTTGTGAAGTTGTTTCAAATACTCAAGATTTTACTTCTCATCCTACACCAAAGTACATTTTCCCAAGTGACAGCAGGTGCTTTATTTGAATGGCAAGATTTGTTCAGCCCGCAGTTCAGATATTAGCTCTCCTCCCCCTCCCACCCAACTTTCCCAGGTCCAACATCTGCAAAGCCAACAACATTCTGGGGAAACTTTATCTGTCTCGTGTGATTCAGCACACAGGAAAACCAGCACAATGCTGCCTGCAAAGGCAGGCTTTCTCATGTTTGCCTCGAAATGAAAAAAAAAAGTGCCGAAAGTTCCCATCGTTGTCAAGGACAAAGTGATAAGCATGCTTGGGAAATACGAGACTTGCCTTTGCCAACACTGACCAGACCCTCCTTGAAAAACATCCTGGTGGACAAGCTGTAGCTAAATGAGAACAAATGCAAGCAGGAAAATTTTCTGTCATCATTTCAAAGCCCAAGGCATTGCAATTGGGATTTTGTCTAGAGCCTCTCCTTCCCCATCCCCCTGCACAAGCCCTTCCCCTGTCAGACCAACCGGCAGGAGCCATTTCTGAAGCAGAGAACTGGACCGTACAGCTTGGGAGAAGCATTTCTCCATCTCTATGTGTCTTTTGAGATGGTCAGGTTTCAGGGGAGCAGGTCACTTCACCAAGCACGCAGCCCAAAGCTCAGTAAGCAACCAGCTTTTTGATATGACGTGCAGTTAAGACCAGAAGTGTTGAGGCATGCATGGCACAAGCAGGAGGTCTGCGTAGGGTCTTCTCCTCCACCACTGTGCAGGGGCTGGTGTGGGGAGAAAGCACAGGGAGGTTCTCGCCCCATCACCAGCTGAATCCAAAGCCCAGCCCAGCAGGTACCCAGGCCAGGGTGCCCTTGCAACCAGCAACACCCTGCACTGAAGCACCCACCCTTCTACACCCACCACCATCACCACCACCCTACACCCCATCAACACACTCAGGTTCAGAGTAGCTCTTGACTTTTATGGAAATGAAGGAACTTCTCCCCACTCTAAAGCAATGGAAATGCAATGGCAATGTGTGTTGTGTACGGCAGAGCTGAAAACCAGTAATGAATTTCTAAGGCAGGCAGAGCTGCTGCCAGAGGAAACCAACTCCATGGCTAAGAAAGTCTTCAGAGCACTGACAGTCCTTCGTTAGCCCTCAGCAGGCTCCTGAGGACCACCTCTTCTGACAGATGACCCACCTGCAACTCCCTTTGCCCTTCAAGCCGGCAGTCACATTTAGAATGAAAAATTTTCCATCAGCTCGCAGTTACTGGCTATGCAAGGAGCAAATTAAAAAAAAAAAAATATAGAGCGAGAAACCTGAAAAAGGGGGAGAAAGGAGGTTCCCCCGTTGCAAGGGAGCAGACGGGAAAAGCAGGCTGCTGAAGGGCTGCCAGTGACCTCACAAAGAACATTTCTGTAACACTGCACTGCAAACCACGCTGAAAACGGCAATGCAAGTTCAGCGAAGGTCTTCTTTCGGTGAAGCAGAAGATAAAACCTACTACGTAAATGAATCTCGGTAATTTAAGCCCAGCTGAAGTGGGAGAAGTTTGAAGGTTGCTCATCTGTTGGGTAAAGAGCTCAGACAGGACCTTTTGTATCAGCTTGAAAACTGGTGTCACAGTCTTGCTCGTCCCTTTGCTGGGGTCACAGCCGTCAGCCAGGCAGGGGTGTTGGCGTTTGAGCTCACCAGGTGACCAGGCAGCCAAACACACCAAGCACGAAAGCGGCAGGGTTCTACAGGAAGGAAGAGGAAGGTGCGTGGGCATCACCATTTCTCCTCATCTCATCCCTGCGAGGCTGCAGGCTGAATTCCACACAGGGGATTTACAAGGAAAGGAAAAACAGGAAATGTAGATGACAGAAAAAAAAGTAGGTTGATGTATTTTACTTTTTTTTTTGTTAAAAAACTCGCAGGAGTGGGTTTTGATCTCAAGCAACACGTATTTTGGAGCAATGCAGAGCAGCCAGGCTGAGCACAGGCCCAGGTCGGAAAAGGCTGGAGAAGCATCCCTGTGGAAGAGGTGGGAGAGGCTGGAAACAGCAGCCGTACGGTCAGTCAGCCCTCTCCAGTTCCAACATTAACTCTACCTCTTGCCCCAGGAGAAAGCATGAGGAAAGTGAAGAAAAGTTCCTTCTGTTTATTTTTTTTTTAAATAACAAACACCAAATAAATGGTGGGTATGTTTACTATTTTGCATTAAACTTACAACACATTTTTTCCCATAAAAACAAATACAATAATCATTTAATCAGACCTGAACTTGTCACTGCTCAGCTATCACAGCCAGAAGATTAAGGCTTCTAAGTTGCAGCTGAACCAGAAGCACTGAAAAAAATTGCTCATGGAATTGCTCCCTTGGTCACAGCGAGTTGAAGCACTATCGACGCATACAGTCAGCTTTCAAAGAATCAAGAATCCATTTTACGCTGAGGGTGGTGGAACCCTGGCCCAGGTTGTCCAGAGAGGTGGTGGGTGCCCCACCCCTGGAAACATTCCAGGCCAGGTTGGCCGGGGCTCTGAGCAACCTGATCTGGTTGGAGATGTCCCTGCTCCTTGCAGGGAGGTTGGACTGGATGGGCTTTAAAGGTCCTTTCCACCCAAACCATTCTGTGATTCTATGATCTATTGATCCAAATCAGCACATGACTATTCAGAGATGTATCAAATGACACATTAAAGGTAGAAAAAGATGATCTTTAGAATATCTCTAAATTAAATGTTTGCACTATAAGCAACATTAGCATCACATGTTGCTGCTACCTATTTCTGGGGTCCATCCATGTGCACGTTTGTGTGTTCAGTGACTACCAACACGTAAAATCCTTCCCTGAAACTGCAGTGGAACAACAACTGGGTAGCAGCAGTAAGGGTGTATTTATACACATCTTTAAAATCACATCTGCTAACAGCTAGAAAACCAAAGATTTATGCAAAGGACACCAATAGAAGACAGATGATAAAAAATTGAGCACAAGAAATCCGTAATCTTAGGAATTTCTCAGGAAAAAAGCTCATTCTTCATATCCCTTCTCCTTTGAAGATTTTGCCACTGCAATGAAAATCAGAAATGTTCTGTTTTAATTCCTAAAAACACTGATGCGTTCCCTAAAAAGCTGGTTCTGCTTCTCTCCGGCCACGGCACGGATAATTTCAGAGCCTCCCGCGAGAGGGGAATCCCACACGTTATGGCTGGAAGTCATCTCTCCGGGAAGGGGCCATACATCACGCCACAGCTGCTCTCCTGCGCAGGATGGGAAAGCAAACCCCGAGCTGAATCCCAGCCAGGTGCTGCCGCTCTGTCCAAACGGTTCCTTTTGCTTTTCTCCTCCATTCCTCCTCAAAAAGACGGCAAGCTCCAGGGACTGGATTTGCCCACGGTCCTGTGGAGCAGCACAACACAGGCCACAGGTCCTCCATCACCACCACCATCTGCCTTTCCCATATTCCCAGCTCCTCTGTTGATGTTTCTAACAACCCTTCCCGTGGGCTTGAAATCAGACTTCTCTGGCAGCCCCATCTTCTGTGTCAACTCAGCCATCAAGTCTTTCTACAGCTGGTCAGAAGTTTTCCAAGGGAAAAGTTTCCACTGGAAAACCATTTGACAGATGACAAAACCAGTACCTCCCAGAGTGCTCTGCATGCCTGCACCGTCAGTGTTTTATCTCCTTGATGATGCCCTTCGTGCTGAAACACATCCATGATCAGCTTGAAGCGAATAACCAGCTTCCAGCTTGCAAATGAAATCCTCCGTTTTGACAATAAAACAAGAAGCCCAAACGTTTCCAGAAAGGAAAACCCCCTCTTCCAGCCCATTCAGCCATTCCATCTTTCCTCCCTTTCCCACTCTGCTGCCAGGACCCCACCAGCGCCCAGCCAGCCCCACTCTGCTCCAGCAATGCTGAAGACAGAGGAGCAAGTCAACTGCCACGTCATGAGATCACATTAAATTAATAAAGCATCTTTCTCTGCGGGGATTAAACAGTAGCAAGCTATGCTGGAGCTACAGCACATGCACCAACACTGCATGTTTTAATCAAAAAAGGGGTAATTTATGAGATTATAAGTCACAGCATGAAGCACAGCACACAGACATGGAGATGATCGTCTCCAACAGCTATGGATGCTGCTGCTCTCATCACCAGGACACCATGAACCAGGCCACCAAACCCCAGAGCTGGTTTTGCTGCTACAAAGCTCATGACAGAGAAAAGCAACTCGGTACAGAGAAATGTGAACCAGTCCTTTAAGGGAGTGAAAGTCAGGTTGTGGTGGAGCTGGAAAGCTGGACCATTTTGAGGAACACTTTTATTTTGCAGGAAAACCTGTGGGCTTTTTCCTACTCTTTCTCCACTCAAGAGCAGGAAAACAACCTGGTTGCCTTCCCACCCTACTGTATCTCCCTGTTCCTACCCATGCCCCACAGAGCCGCACCAGTTTTCTGAAAACATGGCATTTTTTTTTAAATAATCCTCCCTAACCATACATGGAGTTCGTAGGAAAGGTGAACATCTAGACCATGCTCTTGTGCAGCCAGAGTTCTGCTTTCATACATGACTCTGCACTAATTGTTTTTCTGTTTTATTCAAAACAGATAAAAAGCCTCATTGGTTTTGGCAACTCCGTCTTTGAGTCGCCCTCCTTCTGTCTGTGGAGTAAGAAACCCAAAAGCCAAGTGAAAACGGCCACATGAAACACAGCACAGGCAGAGAGAAATAAATCTGGGTTGTAGTTCAGCAGAACAGTGTTGCTGACCAAACATCCCTTTAGAATTGTTTGAATTTTCCATGGATTTAAATTTACAGATCACTCGATAGTATTTATCGATGAGTAATGCATCTCCACAGTGCACCCCACCGCGAGTTGTGGAAGACTGCAGTCAGCCTTAAGAAAAACAGAGAGAGAACTAAAATCCATAACATTTTATGCCATGCAAAAAGAATTACAATAAGATTGGAATTTAGTGGAGAAGCCAAGCAGGCTTTCCCTCCCTCCTTCTCCCTTCAGGTCTCTGGTGCCTCAGAAGAGGTAGATACCACAGAAATGAATCATATATTGAATGCCAGCCTCTGTGTGTCCAAACCCCGTAATTACATGTTAATCAGAAAGCGAGCATTGTTCAAAATGCCAGTGGTATGAAATGAAGATTGCAACTAATGTAAGTACATCAGAATGCTGAAGAACCTTAGCACGATGTGCCAGCTGTAACGTCAGGGCAGAGGGAAGAGAAAAACACAGTAAAAAAAAATACAAAGTCAAGAATCTTAAATTTCTCTCCATCGCTGCTAGCCATGCTCGGTTTTTGCAGCCCGTCTGACACGCGAGCTCTCCGTGCTTTAGTGTAGTCATGGACTTCTCCTCACTCTTCGACTCCAAGGTGATACTCAAAACCCCACTGGCGTTCATGCTGATCCAAGCTCTGTGCTGCGCAGGACACTGGGATAGTGACACTTTCTGCTGTGATGAGATCTGCATTTCAAGCAAAGACCAAGATTCCTCCCCTCACCTTCCCAAATTTAACTGACGACAATTAATCTCTTCTTTGGCAGAACTTCACAAGTATTATACAACCCAAAAATACTAACTTCTCCAAGGGAGCAAACCAACTTGTTCCTCTGTGTTTCAGCTGTCTCACTCTTTAGCTCTTCTCATTTATAGAGGCTTGACGGTCCTTGGAGATGGTCAGGTCCAGAAGACCTCTTCTGGTCTCCTGTTGGGAACGTTTTTTATGACATGCCGCGTGTACGTAGCAGTCCCAGTGCTACAGCGAGGCAAGAGGGGATCTCACCTCTCACTGCTGTCCCTGCAGCTTTGCTGGGGTCCAGGCAGCATGAAGATGTCCCTCACCCTTCCCTGTTTCCACATTGCTGGGCACTGGGTCTGCAGACAGAGCAGAGGGCAGCTGGGCTGCGGGATCTCCCAGCAGAGTAGGGCAGGAGCTGGCAGACTTTGTTTGCATTCAGGAGAGCAGGCAGGGACGGACAGCTCTTCTCCCCTGTGCAGCTGGTCACCAGCCCCAGCCTGCCCTCCTAGCTCACTTTAGTGGCCCGAGACACTCGATGACACATCAGCCATTGCAGTAGAAGGTCCTCCTTCTCCCAGCACACCCCATGGACTCCAGGCCATGCCAGCTCTCCACCCTGAGTAATCCTTGCAGAGAACAACTCCTTCAGGACCAGGGTACTCCTGGTTCTTCAAGTTCCTGACAACAGTGAAAAATGCACAGACTGGAAAGAACAAACTGCTCCAGAGTCCTACAAGCTCTGCCTGGCCGTCGGGAAGTGAAGAGCAGCCTGAGTGCCCAGCTGAGAAGGCCAAGGACCAGCACATGCCGTCAGTGTAACCCTTTCCTGCTGGTTCACCAAGCCTTCAGCATCTTTAAGGCTAACACTTGCTGCAACAAGAGGAAGCTGTTCGTTCTGCTACAGAAAACCTTGCCATCTGCTCCAAGGACTAAGAGGACATGTCCAGGACCACTGTTTCCACCACACACCGCCCTTCACACCACAGCCAAGCAGCCTCCCTCATCCATCCCAAAATATATATCTAGGTCAAACTTTGATACCCTCAAGCAAAACAGAACATTCCATCTTCTCGAAAGTAGGTCCGGAGGTAGCAGATGGCGATTTGAAAATGCACGGTAGAGACAAAGAATCGTCCCAGGCCATCAGCTGTGGTAACCCTCATCGGATCATTCACAGCTAAAGAGCAACGCTGAGAAAACAAACAGCGGTATCGATTCCAGCAAACACAGTTATTAGTTAGAGTTGTTATTTTAAAAGCACACACTGAGAAGCTTTCCCTTTTCCAGCTGCTTATTTTGTTTTATTCGAACAAAACCCATGGACATTAATTTTAGCTGTACTTAATTGAATAATTTCTCCGGGGAATAGTTCAGGGAGAGTTTTAGAGCAGTCTGTTTCCAAGAGCCATTACTAATTGGCATATACCACAGCGTCCGCGTGCCAACCAAAATAGTACGCTTTAATGTTACTGGAACCACTCGCCGTCCAGATGTGTTGAGAACTCACAGTGATATAAGGCAGCAATAACTATATTCACAGGACACAGTATTTTGAGTATCCTTTCCAGTTATCTGGAAGGAGATAAGTCTCCTTCATTAGAGGTATTTCAGTGTAAAGCCAGGTCATTCGTTCCTCCCCTTTACTTCCAAGAGGCAACCTTTCCTTTCATTTACCGTGTTGCAAGCAGACCAGCACAGTTGCCTAGTTAATGGACATTAATATTAAAAAACCCAACCAACTCTCTTGTGAGAATTATAAAAGGCTGCCTCCAATTCACAGCATTCACCGAAGTTAATGTTGCCAAACAACAGACAAAATAATCAGAAATTCTGCATCTCTGGGAAAGCCCGGGGCACTAAGAGACTGAAAGCCCATGTACACTCATACAACAACCCTGCCAATCAAAACATCCTTCCTCTTATGACATGTTTGTTTTCTATAAAATTACAGCAGAAAATGAAAGGACAGAAGCTAATTTTGACTCCATATTTGTTTGTTTTCCCTTTATCCAAAATCTAAGTAGAATTTGAACTGCCTTCAGAAATTCTTTGTAATACTCACCCCTACTTTCTTTTGGTAACTATTTTTTCCTACGTTTGTACACCATTGCAATACTTTCCCATAGATATCAATGGCTTTAATTACAAATAACACCAGTTGCCCCATTCCAGTGGGGTAGAAGGTACAGCAATTCACCATAACACACCACTCCACTACCGAACACTACGAGTTGAGGTTTCCAGTCCATTTCTCAATTAAAAAAAAATAAATAAAATAACTTGTTATACTCCATGCTGCTGTTGTCACTGTAAGATCTACTCGACAATTCTACTTCTACACTGCTTAAACTGTGGAGCCATCACAGTAACGAAGCAATATCACTTTAATGAATGCAACACTTGTGTGTACCCAAGAACCAAGCCTTCGTCTCACTGAAAAAAAAAAAAAAAAAAAAACCAAAACCAAAAGTGAGATAGAGTCTCTCATTCGCTTGGGTCCCAGCTACCTTGACCCAGATATAGACCTTCCTTCCATGAGACAGAAATCAATTCTCATCCATTGTCATAATCTTGAAAGTAACCGTGTTAATGCATCGATGGTAGGACTCTCTTAAAAGCCAGCACGTTGCCTACGAAGGGTTTCCTCACAAGAGGTGCTCCCCATAAATCCCGCCTGGGCTTGCATGCCACCCGTCAGCCCAACAATACATCACGGCTGCCCGACCCTGGGCCAGCCAGCGAGACGGGGCTGTGAACGTCTCTTTGATGAACTGGGGCTGTGAAGGATGCCGTGGCGCGCTGATGGATAACCCTCCGAGGCCGGCTCCTTCCTCCCGGACAAAGGCCCCGTCACTTGGGAGTCTCAGCAGAAGTTTCCCAAGCACCTTCGAAAGAAAAAAACCTCATTTCTCAAAACCTGCCTACAAGACATCCCCAGCTCGACGGCGATTTAAAGCGATGGTTATAAATGGCTGATGTCACTTTGTCCCCAGGAGAAAAATCACCGAATTGTTTGGCTCTGCTGGGAGCGGGTCTGAGCAGAATCGCCCCGCTCCGTGGCGAGCGCCTTCAAAGAAAGAAATACTGAAATTCCTGAGATGTCTAGCAGGCTGCACAGGATGTATAAACTCGTTTCTACTCAAATTAAAGAAAACTCAACCCAAAAAGCAGGGCCGGACCATCCCTGACCTGTTAACTGTAACACTATTTCCAACCCATGAGAATGTCCCACATTTTTCACATTAAAAAGCTTAAAAGTTAGTGAAACACTTCATCACTGCCACAGTCCCTAAAATTGAGAATTATTCAACAAGTGGAGATTAAGTGCCCTCAGTTTTGAAGCAGATTAAGGAAGATTGGAAAAAAATGACCAGCAGTGTTCTTGCGTAACTGGAGACTGAAATATATTACGTGGGCTGCTGAAGAGCAAAGAGGGAACACAGCTCAAGGTGCTGATGTGATGCTGACTTCAGCAATTCAAGATTAAGTGGTGTGTTCCTTTCCTTCCAGTTTTATCCACTTTATGTCATTTTCCAGCACAGACACACGAACCAGCAACCTGCCACACTCCAGAAGGTTTCTGAGGATGACAGACTCAGTCTCACCTGAGCAATACGAGACTTGTCCAGTTCTTCTCCAGGTACTTAGAGAAGAGGAAAATGCAGAACCATGTACCAGTGAATTGTCAAGCCTGCAAAACACAACTGCCGCTTTCATAAACGTTCAGGTTGGTAATAAGCCAACAGAGCATCACAGTATTCAAGACAAGAGCATCATGCTGTGGACAGCTGCACGACATTATCCTCTTGGATGGGAATCGAGGAGGAAAGCCACTTTAGAATTGGTCTATCAATCACGGGAAGAACCAGAAAACTTGCAAGTGCTTCATGGTTACAGTACTGAAAGCAGCTAAGGTCAGCCCAGGCACCTGGGACTAATCTCCAGCTGACATACTTCATCAAGCTCTACTGGAATCAATGGTAAATTGGCTAAATTAGCAAGAGGAATACATCATCTAACAACACGTCCAGAACTGAATAAATACCAGGAATCAGACGTGCTGCAGTGAAGACACTGCTCTGATACTGCTGGAATTATTGGTGTCCTACCTGCCCAGTAGCCTGAAAGAGGCCAAAGGCAGAGAAAAACATCTCTTGAGTTGACGGCTCCAAAATATTCCATTCCAGGTCTGCAGTCATGGAAAAAAGTTCTGATTACTCAGAGAAGTGGTTAAAACAACAGAAAGGGTGGAAGAAGAACTTCCAGAGATAAGACGACCTCAAGTCTACGAATCCTGGTTAGCCTTAGCTAATGATTTTCTTTCTTCCCACTTCCTTCCACCAAAAGTCGTGCCAACTTTCCACATGCCCTCCCATGGATTTTCTGCAGATGTGGCTGAACACTTACTGTTTAGTGTGGCTCTGTGCCCGCGGATTTTTGCAGAGCTGTTATACAGAGGGAGCCCTTATACAGCTGCTCCGCTCCTCTATGATTTTCTCCTTTCTACAGCTCATTTGTTGGAAGGATCAAAAATGATTAATTGGCAAAAGCTGCACAAGGCTGAGGGTTTAGTGCCACTAAGCGACGTGCCTGTACGACACTTCAGAAGACCGTGGCTAAATACCGGTTTGATCTCCGTGCACACGTTCTGAATTCCAGTGTGACGAACTCCAGCGCAGGAAGGAAACCTTAAGCCTCCACTTTATCAAGCTGCACAAATACATGGTTTATCAAGCTGACGAGATTACTAGTGCTTGTTGTGCTTCTCCTGCAGCTCTTTGCAGAAGCTGTTTGATTGCTCTCAAATGTACGGGAACAAGTCAGCCACCTTACGGTAGCAGCAGCAAGAGTTCATACATCAAATGTTTTCTGTAGCCTAACTACTTTGTTTCCAAAAAAAAGGGAAAGAATGTGAATACATACAGGGCAAAAAAATTAACTCTAGCTCTGTGTGTGTATTCTCAAAGTAATTATTTCTAATTACCCAACTTAAAATATCCTGCTTATAAAAAAAAAATCATTGATACTACAAAAGGCACTTTCAGCCTAGGGTTTTCATTTTTTCCCTAATTTTTAACGAGGAAAAATGTAAGCTGTTTTTTTTCATTTGTTAAATCCATTTTTTAGCATATTTGTACTGATCTGCTGTTCCACAATATGGTAAAAAGGCAGATCTGTCTGACAAGAACAAATATCAAGTGAATATACAAAACATGCCTCTTCTGCTTGCACAACTGCGATCTACAGAGGCTTCCTCAACCTGATCTGAAGAGAACACCAATCTGATTATTAGTCCCAAATAAAAAGCCATAAGCTTTTTAATTTACAACCCCAGTTTTAATAAATCACAAAGCAAAGCTCTGCCATCTCTACCCATTATATTTCTCAAGACAACTTGAGAGACCTGCCCGGGAAGATCTGCCCTTTGTAACTTGTGAGGCTAGGAGTTCAGTTTTAAGACATCTGGTAGTACAGGCTCCAAATGTCTGCTCTTTCCATATGGGCTGGGAGAAAGTTATAGATGTTTTCATCTTTTCTTTGAAAGGACAATGAACTCTTGCTGCATCATTTCCAACTCAAATAATTCTGAAACTCAAACGGATATTAATTGATAGACGCATTGTACGAATCTTCACAAGCACAAAGGATCAGATTCAATGGCCTGCCTGAGGCCATTATGTTTCTCTCTAAAAAAAATGTTTTGGACATTAAACACCACTATTATCCCCTTTTCCAATTCAATCACGCTTTAGAGAATCCCCATACTCTGGTCAGACCCTTCACCCCGCCACGGGGACGATGGGGAACAGCCGCTACAGCAAACCTGCACCACCTGTGCCTTCCCCAACACACCCTAAAAACAAAGATAATCCTATTTATAGGCCCCCTCATGAAATTCAGGGGGTCAGTTTGTCAAATGAGAAAGCGTGAGCTACTGTCCTTACCAAGGAACATTGGGAAAACGCTGCCATTTCCAAGCGAGCGCCCGCAGTTCTCCCCCCACCACTACACAGGATTCAGCAGAAGCAACACCCCAGCCCTTCTTTAACCTGCACTAATTGCATGGAGAGGCATAATTTGATCATTTGACATTCTGTAAAACCTTACAAAGCGTTTGACGCGGGCAATAACAGGTGGACCCAAAGCCAAGCGGTACCTGCAGCCGGGCCAAAGATGACACGCTTTCAAGTCTCCGGATTTGGAAGTTTACCATCACCAGCTAACAGCCGTATTTCAAAACTTCAGATGTTAGGTTCTGGGCCTCAATCTTAAATTATTTTTTCTAACCCTCTTAAAACACATTTAATCCTTTGTTTTCTTTCAGAGGAGAAAGGTTTCACATCTGGACTGTCAACCTGCATTCCAAAGCATTAGCCTGGCAAATTAAAGCAGCTGAGCTGTAAATCTCCAAGAAGAGAACTTGTCAGGGAAATTGCAACTCAGCATAAACTACGAGCCCAGTTCAGCACGAAAGCCAACAGAAAAAGCCCAAACATTGCAGGCAGCTCCAAGAGAACTTTGAAAATGAATCCCGCTGCCTGCTAGCGCGAGCGAACCTAACCGAACCAACCCAGACTTGTAGCAGCATCTGTGTCCCCAGCTTTAATCTGAAACAGCCGCGTAAGAGCCCACTGAGAGCAACCACCAGTTACCCAGTTGAATTTTGCAGACCAATTTCTACAACCAGCATCCCAATTGGATGAGAAGACGGTGGTTTTCAAACATGCCTTGTGAGACTTGAATGCTCAGTCCCCATGAACTCCAGGAGAGCCGAGGTCCTCGTTCCCTTGGACTGCCACCTCTGATGGCTCTCTTCTGGCTATGTATCACACAGGCAATAAGACTGACAGCAACGAGATAAGCTCCAAAGAATTACATTTTTCCAGCCAGATTTCAATGGAAATCCAGATGCCAGGAATGCAGATGCAAAGTGGAACCAGCGACAAAAGGTGCAGAATGGTAAAACTGACAAAAATAGAAAAATCATGATCTCCCCAGCGCCCCAGCATAATGGCATGTTACTGAAGCGTCTCAGCTAATGTAATAAAAAAGTGTTAATGTAACATTTTTTGATCATTGCACCATTTATTTATTCAGATTTTTAGATTTATAAGTTAGCTGCTAAAAAGAATTCCATTTTTGCTATTAATTTTTTTTCTTTCCTTTAGAGGGAAAGCAGTTTTGGAAAATAACAACTTCAGGTTGAATTCAGCTCTGGAGCAGCTTGGAAGAAAGGACTGGCTGATCCACAGAAGACATCTCAGCACCGACGGTCTGGTTGGTTAACTCTTCTGTCAGCACGCACTTCACAAAACACTCTACAGCCTAACTCAATTACTTCTTATACTCAAGTACTTTATTAAATCTCTCTTCCTACCAAACATACAATACAGAGCTTTGTGCGTCAGGCTCTTAAAATTATTTTGCTCTTTCAGCTCTCATTCCCTGACTGTGTCTCTACTGATCGAAGCCACACCAAGCATGAGTTCATCTATTCACCTTTATCGCTAAGCACCAAGGCCAAATCCTCTTATTTTTCCAAAAACTGGACAAATGCACTTCATAATCAACTCAAATCAGTGGTTCTGTTGAATTAACAGCACTACCGCAACGCTCTGCTGCTGCATGAAGTCTGCCAAAAAATACCCTTACCCTGTACTGACCGTAACTGTAACGCAGCCAGCTCGCTAACATATACAGTTACTGGAACCACATTGAGTCTTTCCTGTCTGGTTCCTAAGTGAACAAGAAAACACACAGAAGTTTTGCTCCAAACTAAGACAAGTACTATGAGATGTGCCTTGATACCCAAAGGAAAAAACACCGTGTAGGAGCATGTTGTCACCTACCTACGTTACTGCTATCGGCATCCCAGGCCACCAGAACGGCTTCCCCTATTATTTTTGTGAAATTACCTACCAACTTTTCCCACTCTGCTCCCCACCTCGTACTCTCCGCCTCCTGTGCACTGACCGGGTGACCTCCAAGCTAAGCTTACATGCGTATCCATGTCCGATTGCTCCTGAGGGCATCGGAAGCGAGAGGCCGGGGGAAGAGACAACACCTGACTCCCGCCTTCCCCGGAGGTGATCCTGCCGTGACAACGCTGCGTGCATCCCTTCTCAGGGAGGTGCTGGAGGATTATCCAGTGCCTTCTACCTGCAGACCTTTCAACAAAAGACACTATTATAAGATTGAAACCCAGTCGAAGTAATTGTGTATGGAAATTCCTTTTATCAGGGCTGTGGATGGGGTCTTATCAGGTTTCACGGCTCAGAGAGCAGACTGGCAGCCAGGCATGTTTGTTAACAGCTACTCCAGCTGCGGCCAACTGGTTCTGCTCACCTGGTTTTTGTCACGCTGAAACAAGACACATCGCCATGTTCTGTGACAGGTATTTTCATTAGAGTAACACATTTCTCCTTCATCACTTAACATCAAGTGCTCAGCATAATTAAACCGGTTAACACAACACCTCTGCCATCCAGCGCACGCAAATATGCCATTCACTGCTCACGACACCGGAGAGCCATGGCTTATTCCTGGCACAAGTCTCAAAATGAAAAAAAAAAAAAGAAGAAAGAAGAGCTGGAAAAGCCACTAGAAGTGTGTCCACTCTGGTCTACAATCCAGAAGCAGGCATCCAACTGTTCATCAAGTCAATGCTTGAAGTAGGGAAAAACATTACAGCAGGCAAAGGTCAATAAATAACAAACAAGAATTTGACCAAAGAGTGCAAACACCACCATGGGTTATGTTCCTACACCCACTACAGAGCACTGCACCACTGCAACCCAGAGCTACAGCAGCTTCAAGGAAGCTCTCCCGGTCAGGAGCTTCAGGCAGGCTCGGACATCTACACCAGCAATGCCACCTTTGTGGTGGTACTCGGTCACCACCGAGGTCTAACACCTACTTTGAGCCACCCGGTACCACCTGGTACGGACGCACACCATGCCACAAGAGAGCAAAGGCATAGGAACCAGCAATAGAAACACAGAGAAAAACAGAGAAGAGGAGGTCGAGGAGAGCAAATATAACGACGCAGAGCAAAGGGATGGCCTGGCAAGCTGGCTTGTTCCCTGACCTCAAACCTGACCGCCCAGATTGGTTCAGACATTTCGATTTTCTGCCTCAAGCTGTGATCACCAGGCATCAGTTCCTGCTCTCAAGGAGGCTCAAACAGAGCACTGAAAACCCACCTGTCAAAGCCTGACATCCCTCTCCTACCAGCACCAGACCACAACCAGCCTGAAACATGCTCCTCCTCGGCAATTCCCAACGCACTGTGAAATCTCAGCTGAACTAAACCTTCAACTTGCCAGCTTCCCTTTCCTCTCCTACCATCTCCTTCTACTTTCCAAACTCTGAATGTCCTGGAGATGCTACTCACAAGAGCAGACACACAGAAAACATGCTGTCTGCTGAAGTGCAGTCAGTGTTACACTGTGTAATACAAAAGAGTAAGCGCACAGCCCAAGCCAGACAGAAGATGCTGTTTTTCTCACAGTGCTTCAGCACCCTCCATGAGAAGACTTCTTTTAGAATAACTTCACAGAAGCACATGAATTTCTCTTATTTCTTTTCTTGTTCTCAGCACGCTTGTAAAAAGCCCACTCTGGCTTCTTAGATGCCATTGTCACCATCACGTGTGGGATTCAGCCACTTTAAATGCCTTTTGAAGTTGGTTGTTCTCACTTCCACCAAGTTCCTCACCCTCTGCTACAGCTGAAAATTTAAGATGCTGGGAGGAATAGCACACATAACCTCATAAAACCCAGTGGGATTTAGTGCTTAACATCCTTGCAGAAGAGAAAGGCAACACAAGGCCAAGTAGCAATCCTAGACTTCATCCCACAGAAGCTTCAAGAGCCAAACCAAACCTGCCTGGTCCCAGGTCAAGACTACGGCAGGATGAAACTCACAGTACCAACTCAAGGGACCATCAGACCCATCCGATCAGAAGGGTCTCTGTCACTGACACACGGTGTGCACCACCACCACCCAGAGCATCGCACACGCACCCGCAGGGAGCTGCATCCACCCCAAGCACTGCTGATGACGCTGGAAGCACCAAGTTTCCATGTTCCAAGCTCACTAACACAAGCTTGGGCACCTCCACTCCACCCATATAACCAGATACGTGCCCTCGGAGGTCTATGAAACTTTATTCTTACAGGTTTAGGGCTGCAGGTGTTTAAATAATTAGCAAAATATCATACATGCTCTAGATAGCCTTCTTGCTTCAAGTTTTCTTCATTCTCTTGCCCACAGGAGAACGACGTGCACCTGTGGGTGCTGGGAGCAGATGAAAGCCCCGCATTGGGATGGAGCACCTCTCCTTGGGATGGAGCACCTCTCCTATGAGGACAGGCTGAGACAGTTGGGGCTGTTCAGCCTGGAGAAGAGGAGGCTCCGGGGAGACCTGATAGCGGTCTTCCAGTACCGCAAGGGGGCCTACAAGAAAGATGGGGAGAGACTGTTCAGTAGGGCCTGCTGTGATAGGACGAGGGGCAATGGTTTTAAAATAGAGGGGGGTAGATTTAGA
>JAAGAY010014246.1:26100-50773 GCA_011801015.1 Ardeotis arabs
AAAAAAAAAAAAAAAAAAAAAAAAAAAAAAAAAAAAAAAAAAAAAAAACCCCCAACATAGTTAAGTGAGGATGAGACACACCCAGGAAAGACTTTTCTGCGTAAGACTGTTAAAAAGAGAAAAAAAAAGCTCTATTTCAGTGAGAGGGAGTTCTTTAAAAACAGATTAAGTTTCATCTGAGGTAATATTTATTCCTTAGCTGGGCTCTGCCTCACTTCCTGATTGAAAACAGGGACAGGAGAGATCTTCGCGGACTCACTTTGGATGTCATCAGCAGAAAACACATGGTGGACAGCGTTTCATTTAAAAGGCAAGCTGCCCTTTGCGCTCGCCATCTCTGTTTTAGCTGTGTCTGCAAAGGGACAGAGCATCCCAGGAGCAAACAGGGCTGGCTGGAGTCAGTAATCACACTATCATTCTAGCAGGAGCAAATTCATTTTCTGGTCACCAGTTCTGGGACAGTCTGCACTGCCCAGAGAGAGAAGCGGGCACGGCAGGCAGTGTTGCTGCCCCAACAGTGACTCCTTACAGATCAACTCCTCACCCTGAGCCCAAATCCTCCATTCTCTGGAGAAACTTTTCTCCACTGGGTCACCAAAATAAGCACAACATCTCTCTCTTGCAGTCACAGTGCTTTAGCAAGACTACTGCAGGGATTCTTCTGCCTATACATCAAAAGCTAAGGAAACATCCCCAAATTCCATTACCAGATTCTTACTTTCAGGACAATGAATAATAAATCAATAGTATTCATAAAAATTATATTAATATAAATATTAATATAAATATTTGTCACACACAAACTGTTAAAGCCACTTCTATCCATAAGCAAGCAACAAGAACGACCAGAAGCCTGCAAGTGTCCCTTCAAGACACACCCAAAGGCGGGCACACAAAGGGAAGGCAGGGGAACACCCCACTTTTAAAGCGCTGGCATTCACAGCGATTTGTTCTGCACAGTCCTGTTCCTGGTACGTTTTGTCATTGATGCACTCAAGCACAAAAAAAGTGTGTTAAAACAGCATCGCAGCCACACGGAGCGATTCACTCGAGATGCCTGGGCTGCATGTGCCTGCCGTGCAAAAGACTGACTGACGTGACCAGAAGCGCTGATTTCCAGCATCCCAGCCTGCCAGTTACTCTACCTTCTGCCATGGATAAGCAAGGTGAAATGATTTAATTATTTAGATTAATTAGTTAGGAAACAGCAGGCAACAGCACTGGCTCCTGCAAGCGTGATACAGCTAAATCAAACCGATGCTTTCCTTCAGAGCTGGTGACTTCTCTGAAGCTTAGCAGGGCTGCCTCCAGAGGCTCAGTGCCGTGTCCCACGCGGCGTTAGAGGAATGCCGGGGAAAGCACGCAGTTCAGCCAGCGCAGGGACTAGACCTCCAGCCACAGAATGATAAATAGTTTCTCAAGAGCTCCTCACTGCGAGACTGGCCCCCGCCGTCAGAGCGGTACTAACAGATTTCAACGGGGGGTGGTTACCCGCCAACTGGCCCCCGGACAAGGAAGACCAAGGTGCTGAGTTCAACAGCTGCAGCTCGTTCAGAGAAAGGCAGCGCTGCCTGCCAGCACAGTCAGTCCGTGCCGCCCAGCCAAGCCCTGCAGAGCTGTCTCTGGGGGGACGAGGACCGCAGCCTCCAAAGACTCATCCCTGGTGCCCGTCTGCAAGGCAAAAGAAGAAGGAATTTTCAAAGTTGTCAGTTTTCTAACGTAAAGCGCTGGCATCGGGGTATGAAAGAGCAGGTAGAGGGGAGTTTCAGCTGAGACAGAGGTCTGAAAAGCGGCTGGAAGACAGCAAGGAGCTGCAGGCCACAGAGATGCACTCCATCACATCAAGACAGCATCACAGGCAGGCAATTCCCACCCATCCACAGCTCCCTGGGAGGAAGGTTCAGAGGAAGAGGGCAGAGCTCACTTTGCACCTTCTCTTTATGGTAACCACCCACCAAAACCAAGACATTCTGCACAGCACCTTGCTTTGCCAGAGTGGTGTCTAGAGAATGATTGAAAAAAAAAAAAAAAAAAAAATAGGAGAACAGTTTAAAAGACCTCAAGAGCACAAGAAACCCAAGGTAGCACAGCCAGAGCGTGCTGCACCTTGGCTGCACCGCGTGCTCCCACCACCCGCAGCTTCTCCCCATCCGGGTCCCTCCCCTGCCGCCTCCAGAGGCACCAAACCTCAGCTCAGCTGCTGTGAAGGCACAGCCCCACTCACTTTTACCACCCAAATTCTGGGGTTCATCCCAGTGAAACTGAGCCGTTCACTCCAAACTGCTAAATCTTTTTGCCTCTCTTCACAAGCCTTTTCTTTTATTTTTGAAAATTTGAGTATTTTGGTACACTTGGTACACGTTCTCCTTCAGTTCACCTACACCTACTATATATCCCTTTGTTTCAGCTCTCCCATCCCTAGTGGCAGTGAGGCTCCATGAATTTAGGACTCTAATAGAATTTAGCACTTGTCCAGGCCAGGAAAGGAGTTGACAGCGCTTTACCCTCTGATTCCAGCATAGAACCACTCCAGATTAAACCGGGTTTGTTGCCTGGATTACCTCCTGACTCCTAGTCTCACTGAGGCCAAGGACATTGATGTTAGTCTGTAGTACTGGGGCTGATGCATCCACATCAGCTTTCAAAATTTCTGCAGAACACTGTGCATGCTTATCGCATTTTTCACAAAAACCGTGATGTAATATGTTTCCCAGAGCACCTGCGGACATCCTGCCAGGGACCCGCAGAGAACCAGGGCTCTGCCTATGCTTGTGCCATTTAAGTTCCATTAATCTTGTATTTCCAGCAATACCGAGCTCACAAGAGATCACATCATCAGGTTCTTCCCCAGCTGTGATTATCACTGGAGTCCTTGAAACTCTGAACAAGCAGAAGCCCATCACCTGGTTTGGTTCATTAGTATTTCTACTATGTAAAACGCTGAAAATCTGCACAGTGTAAGGGTTTTGCTTGTAATTAAAGACTGAAATGGCCATTGGTTGCACTTCCATCAGCCTCTCCCGTGCTTTGCGAAACACAGTGGTGTGCCAGAGAGGCTCCGCAGGTTACATCGAGCCCCGCAGCTCCCCAGGCCGGGCAGAGCCCTCGCTTGCCCTCTTGCACACCACCAGCACCAAATATTGCTCTACCTTCCACCCCTCAGAGGTTTCTTTGCACTTCAGGATCTACTGCTAACGCTTCCATCTTTTTTAAGGCTCCTCCCAACGCAGCTTCCAGTCCCAGTATACTCTCCTCTCTTCCATTAAGATTCCTCTGTCTTGCACTACAGCTTGCTATAGGAAAAAAGCATACCAAGCATTCAAAAGTATATTTTACAATATAAAATTTATATTATACAAGCACCTCTATTAGCAAGCATCATGATCCTGATGCCAAATACATCTCTCTAATTTCTAGCATCTGCTCTGCCCAAGTTTGGGCCCTCTATCAAAGCAGGCTCCTCTCAAATCCCCGATTAGTTCCGGGAGGTCCTGCCCATGCCTCCCTTTTGTCTGCTCTGCTCGCAGGAGCGGTTTAGGAAGTTTGAACAAATCACTGCCATGGCAGCATCAGGCTGCCTGATCTGGTTAGGAAAGGGATACGCTGTCAAATCGCCTCCGCAACAAGGCATCGCACCGCAGAGCGCGGCGCTCCGTGCAGCGTGGGACACGGCACTGCTCGAGAGCTCGTTAGGGGGACTGACAACAGCAGCTCTTGATTAGAAAGCCAACCCCATCTATCAGCAGTAAGTATTCCAAAAAACTAACTCACCCAGGCTATAAGGAAGAAAAAAACAAAACCCAAAGTGTTCTGAAAAAAATAAATTAAAAGTTTCTGAGCTCCTAACTTAGGAGAGATTTGAGAATTGGAATATCCTCAACAGCTAGGTTTAGCCACCTACTAATCTTAACTAAACATTATAAATAAGCTCTATTTCAGCTAGGAAGGGTACGACCACCGCAGTGAACATTTAGCTATTGTGGGCTAAAGGTGCCCTACAAAAAAGCCAATTCCTCCACGATGCTGCTGAGAAGCTACGGGAGCGGTCACAGAACCTCCACATCCCCCGCCCACGGGCCGGGCAGAGCCAGCGACGCCGGGAAGGACCACACGTACCAGGGCCAGGCAGATGCTCCAGGCACAATACAAATGCACTGGAAGACACATGCTTGAAAAAATTAAAATATTAAGAAGAAAGCAAGGAGAAATAGGTAATAAAAGTATTAGAGAGATGGCAAATTAAGAGAGGAGTCTCGCTCTTCTTTTAATTCTTTTCTTAAAAAAAAAAAAAAAAAAAGTTTTTTTTCCCCTTTGGAGAAGCACAGGCAACTCATTCTCTTACGCAAGATGTTTTAATTCACATTACCATTCTGACATCTCCTTCCCAGGCCCACCAAAACAGCCCAGGGAAGAGGTCAGACGCTGTGTAATAGCTATATATTAAACTGCAATGAAAAACAAGAAACATCCCACACTGAAGAGACGCTAATGGCTCTTTGGAGTCAACATACACCTAATTCACTTTTTAAGACTTTAAGTTGCAAATTTTGATTCAGCTTTCACAGCACAAATAGCCACAAGAAAGCTACCCAAAACCCCAATTTGCCACGTCAGGATTATTTGATATGAAGGTCACTTCCTCCAGGCAAGCGGTTTAAACCCTTTAACAGACAAAAGTAAAAAGCACAAGGAAAACTTTTATCGATCTTAGGATACAAGACACAGGTCAAAGACGGAGCGCACAAAAATAATTCACACTTCTAGAGGAACATAAAAACACTAAATACTTAGAAACGCCCCGTGCTGGCATCAGTGGGGTGCAACAGCTAATTTATGAAGGCAGATTAACGCACCCACAAACCCTACGGCGTGAAGGCAAATCTGACCTCTCCAGATTGGCTGCCAATGTGATATAGGTCCAAAAGAAATTACCCTTTGCTGCTGCGACAGAACAATAAATTGGCTTCTTCAAATACAGTGGTTAAAGAATCCAAGTTCCTGACCTTGAATGTTTTACTAGTAGTGTGCGGTGCTGTAGGGAACAATCAGGATGACATTTGCTGAAATGTGTGGGATTTATGATATAATAGGTTGCACATACATGCCAAAAGAGAAAAAAAAACCTCTTAAATCCAAGCAAATCAAGATTAATTAGCTATTAAAATAGCTAAGAGAACACAGTGCAGTACAGGTGGTACAACAAACCATCTTGTTTTCCGCACACGGTGACTAAAGTTATTTCTGAGGTCACGCTGTACATGTATCTTCAGTCGCACTCTCCTTGGGAAAAGCAAAAATCGCCGCTCCTTTGTAAACTCCTGCTCTTTGTAATTCTGTAGGTTTGTGCTTTCCTAAACAAACGTTACGCAGCCCTTTGATAGGAAGTCCCACTAAGCCCACAGGAAAATCCTGTATTGTCTGGCTTTGATCATCCAGACAGACTGAAAATTAACTCGCAGCGATCCTCGTACTGAGGGAGAGGACGTGCCGCACACATTCACCTCTCCACTCTACCAGTTAAATTCACTTTTTCCCCCCTTTCATCCAGCCCAGTGACTTTTTGTTTTATCGCTGCTAATTGCAATTACAGGTGTTCAGAAACCAACAGCTCGACAGATGCCTCGTACCTTAAACGCCATCCACGCAGCCCAGAGCTTTGCTGTGGACCGCGGCTCTCCAGCGGCACGGAGCAGGCTTCAGGATCACAAAGCAAACATTCTTCTGAAATCATAGCAGCCTGACTTTTTTTTTTTTTTTCTTCCTACTGCCCCAGGAATGCGAACAAGTTGTTAATACCCTGCAATCTGCTCAGTTTCCCTCTTAATCCTCTTTTTAACCAAGCCTCTCCTTGCAAGAGATCGTATCAATATGTCCCTAGCAGTCAAACAATGCGGAAAAGAGCCAGTTATTGTGAGCCTGAGGTGGAACGACTCTATTCCCGGCAGGAGATCAATTTGTACAAGGAATCGGCGAGTTCTTCTCTAGCAGGGGTAACCACTTCAAACGAGCCAGACTCCCTGCCACAACAAATATCCTCGCTGGGAGATGGTCAGCTAGCAATAGCGCGCGTACGAAGGCTGCCGTTCCCTTTTCGCAGGTCAGGAGAGCACGGCACACGCATCTCCCTTCCTCCTGTGCTGGTCTTCAACCAAGACACCTTCATACCGCTTTCCCCGTCCCATGGGCATCTCTCGCTCCGATCAGGAATTGCGCGGTAGGAAAAGTCTTGCAGCCGTGGTCTTTGTCCTCATTAACCTGCAGCCTGGAAACGTGAACCGCATCCCTGCTTCCAGGTATCTTCGCTCTACGGTCATTATTCTGCAACGTGGTAAACCGCCCACTGAGTTTGTTCTCACACAATTCTCAGTGGCTCTCCGCTCCCCACCAACTGCCCAGTTAAATTCAATGTTTCCAGCACGGATAGCAACGCCTCCCCAGGGCTCTGCACCCCGTGGGTTGTTGTACACGACCCAACCGCAGCATCCAAGAAAACCAACAGAGACCAGCTTACTGGTGCAGCTGTTATGGACCCACATTTGCCCTTTTGTGATGTTACCCTATCCTGAGAAAACTTAACTTATTGACTGATAAAATAATTAACATGAAAATAATTATAGAGGAGACCAATTTGTTGGAGAGGAAAGGAGGACAAGCTGATGCAGGGCCACTTGGGTACCAAATCAGTAAAACTTGAGCAGGACAAAGTCCCTCCTCTCCAGGATTTTGGAAGTCTCCTTTAACACTCCACTCTTCTCATCCAGCTCTTTACAAGATATTTGAGCTGTTTGTTAAAGACTGAACATCTTCCACCACTTAACCAGAGTGGAAAACTGCTTTATCCACTCTTGTAGGTACCAAAGCATCACTCTGAGCAAACTAGGACTTGATTTACACGGGGAAAGAGCTGCTCAGCAAAGCCTCCCACATGAACACTAGGATCTCAGATCAGAATACGGATAGAGAAAATGAGCACGGAAAAGCTTTAAATCATCACCAAAACTGATTTCTGCAAAGGCTGCCCTGTTTAGGGAAACGTGAAAGGGATGCAGTCAAACCAAACGCCACCCCACCACCTAAATATTTCCAAAAAGTATTCTCATTGCTTTTTATTTTCCAAAAATGCAACAAAAAAAGCGAGGGAGAATTCCTCACTACTCAGTGCAACTGTTGAGGAGACTGACAGAGAAGACGATACGGCGGCAGCACCTACACAGTGGGATTACGACGCTGTTACTCAGAATTGACGGACGTATTAATTGGAGACAGCTGCAAGGAAAAATATCCAAACGACATGATTCATTAGTGTTCATAGATAATTACATCTGCTCATGGCCTCACAGTGAATCATTCATTTAGGGAATTTTTGGGGTATTAAATTTAAATGCAGTAATCAGATTTGTTAATCGGTGGGACAAGGCAAACCAAACAAAATTTTATTCAGGGAATTGTTTATACTTCCAACATTGACATTAATTCAGCAGCAGGAAAAAAATTAGCAGCATAATGCATGCTCATGTAGGTTAAAAATTATTAATGGCAATCTCCTTCACTCCCCCCAGTGCTTGTAATGAGACAGCACTGATTTCTTCAAGGCTGCCTAGACTGCAATTTTTTTCCTGGATGCATCTTTATGCATTACACAATCCAGTGGCCTATTTAAAATATATTTTTTAATGTCATTTCTGAATAAAAAGAATTAAAATAATTGATGATTGGGCTTGCTACTCTACAGACTCAAAATATAGGTGTTTTTTCTCATTATTATTATATTATACACTTAAAAAATAAGTTTAAAACATGATTTAGCTTTTTTTTTTGTTACTTTGAAGTAGCAGCACATATTCTCAGATAGAAACCTCAGAAAAACTTACAAATCCAGGCCAGTTCCCTTCCTATCAAGTCACAAACTCTTCCGTAAGTTGAACTCCACCTTAAAACAGTTAATTTTTTTGCCCATTTCTCCTGGAAGCTACTCTGGAATTTCCTATCTCAGTTAAAAAAAAAAAAAAAAAAAAAAAAAAAAAAAGTAGTAATTTTCTTGTCTGTACTATTTATGATCAATTTATTCCCATTTTTCTTGAACCAATATTCCTCTTCCGCTTCAATAGTTGTTTTCTTTCCCTGATATTTTACTGCCAAAATACAAATAGAAAGCGAACCATACCTCCTGTCCATCCACACATCTGGCCAGCTACACAACTGAAACATCAGAGCCCCTCTCTACGCCATTCCATTGCCCTCCACAGCCTTCACGTCTTCTCTGGGCCTATTCATCCTCAAATTCATTCTTCTGCAAAGAGACCTGAGAATTAAGGGACATTTTTTCCCAAAGCCATATCCCGGTGCAGTGATTCCGACTGCCATGGTAGCCCCAAGCACACTTATACTGATTCTCTCCCCATCAAACCAGCAAACATTTGGTCGAATCTGGGAGAAGCTCAGGACAGAATCAACTGCTGCAGCTCACTTGATCAAAGATGAACTCAGGGC
Organism: Ardeotis arabs; assembly: GCA_011801015.1. Taxonomy (NCBI): domain Eukaryota; kingdom Metazoa; phylum Chordata; class Aves; order Otidiformes; family Otididae; genus Ardeotis; species Ardeotis arabs. The sequence goes on from JAAGAY010014246.1 coordinate 34,591, forward strand.
TTCCTCCTCACAATCACATTTTAGGAACTCCACAATCATCAGACGACGATCTGAATCACGCCAAAGGATCAGGCAAGAGGTATCATGGCGGATCAAAGAATCCCAAAGGCTTACAGCAAACTCACTCCATACAGCTTTCAGAGAAGAGCAGCTGAGGTTCACAATCACCGTAACAGGGGAAATACCTTTTTTGGGGGGGTCAAGAAACAAACAGAAAGGTAGAGCACCTTGCCCAAAGATGCAGAGTGAGTCCTTGGACAAGCAAAGAACTAAAGTCCCAAGTTCCAACCACCAGGCCACAACTATTCACCAGCAGCCACACATGGAGCTGTTCCTAGGTGTAGAGGAGAGAGCACCTTTGATACCACAGCTTGGGTTTCTCTAAATCCACACAGTACTGCTGAGAATCAGAAATTAATGTGCACCGCGATATCTCCCGCTTTGGTGAAGCTGCACCTACGCAGCAGTATTTCTCCTCGTTGAGGTTTGGGAGACAGGAGGTTGCTCCATGGAAGCTGGAACAAATTAATATTTCCCCGAGAATTATTATTTTAAGAGAAAGAACCAGCAGAAGTTAAAAAGTAAGCCAACATCATCTATTTTCTTTTACTTAAGCATCTGACAACACACAGTATATTTTACTCAGGATCTAGGCCCAAACACTCTACGGCGATAAGCTCCTCGTTAGGCACAGGCTGTACTGGAAAGCATCCCAGGCTCAGCAATAACATCCCAATTTTTGCAATACCTATACGCTTAACGCCCGTGTCACAGCTGTGACTTAGAGAAAGACCTTTCCCAAAGAACGGCATCTGAGGTCTCCGCTCACTTCTCCCAGAAACACGCCGTTCGGCTTTAGCGAGTGCAGCACCACTTGTTTGTGTAACTGGAGAAGTGTCAAGCCCTCTCCTCCAGTGATTTAAACTCCTCCAGTGTTAGAAGGAAAACAAAGAACAAAGATGCTGAAATATCCATCATCCTGCACAGAGCCCACGGGGAGTAGCTGAAGGAATGCAGTGCGCCGTGATCCGCTGGCCCCGCTTCCAGGTTACCGCCTGCTCGGCGCACGCAGACTCCCTTTCCTGTGCGTACGGAGAGGACTGGGGAAAGAATTCACATCGACGGCTCTTCCAGCCCATCCAGGGCTCAGCATCCCCAGAAGCTGCCTGACCTGAAGGCATCATGGATTGCTTGATGCCGGTACCACAGCAGGTTCCTGGACCCTCAGCTTGCGCACTGCACGGGAACTCGTGCTGCTGGGGAGAAGGCAGAGGTTTGCCCGTATTATCCTTGTGACGAATTCAACAACTTGAAAACAGCAAAGCCAAGAGCCAGAGCTGTTTGCTAGGAAGAGCTTTGGTTACTAAATGAAGAAACCCACACAAGATATTTTTCTCTCATTCCCTGAATTTGGAGATCATATACGTCTATTTTATTAAAACCACTAACTACACAAATGCCAAGAAGGAAACTCATTTCCAGCGAAAAGTAAGATATCAACTTCCCTCTCACTTACTGAGAAAAGGAAGTACAAGCAGGGAGATAACTAAAATAAACTAGATAAATTCAAGAGAAACATGGTAGTAAGCACATTAAGCGGAGGGAAAGAGGGGTCAAACACTGTCCTCAGTAACCTCAGCACAAAAGAGCACAGGAACAGTTTTAGGACAGCTACTTCAAGAAAATGCAGGCACGACCGCTGGATGCTCAGCGTCCCTGTGAAAGGGGCAGGAAATGACTCCGCATCTCTTGGTCAACAACTCTGATTCCCCACCAGTAGAGTCACACTGAGCTTACAGCAGTTTAAAAGAGAAGACATGAATGCAGAACATTAGTCCTTCCCTCATTTACTTTATTGCATCTTCTCATTGGAGAAGAATTCATCAGCGACAGTCATAAGTCAGCTTTACGGAACAAAATAAACCACTCGGGGCCACTTTCAGGAGCAGGAGAATCAAACGAGCAGTCATGCTTCTGGAGGAGCTGAGCCACAGTGCTGGCGTCACAGCGATGCCAAAACTTCAGCTCAGTGCCTCGCAAAACACAGCTGAGGTGCATTAGGTGCATCTCTTCACCGAGATGGAGAAAGAGACCCAGGACGCAGGTACCCCGCTCCCAGGGGAAAGACTCTTCCCTACCAGGTAGCATGGATGTGCTCAACTGGCTGAGGCTCCTCTGCTGTGCAGCACTGCGGTTGGGAAAGAACACTTTCATCTCCTCCTCCTCTCCAGACAGCACTTTTTTTTTTTTTTTAACAGTTGGGTAATGTTTTAAGGAGAAGTCTAGGAGGGGAAAAAACACATTCCTCTGAAGCAGCATCACTGCCAGGCACAGGACTGCAGGATCATCAAACCTGTAACCACTTGCTGAACCCAGGCTTAAAAAGCACCTCAGAAATAACATACAGGCAACATTAAAAGCAAGAAGCAAAGCAGTGCCTTCTTTTTACAAGGGACAAAACATACCTTTTGATTTCTAACTCTCCTCTTTAAACAGTTTATTCTGTGCTTTTCTCCCACGTGGAAAGGATGAAGAATTACTGGGGAGGGAAGTGGTTCAGGACAGTTTAAGTGTGCATGAAACGGCTGTTCACTCTCAGCACACCACTTGTGCTCTAGTGAGACTGCCACAAACCCATGACACCACTCATTTGTTCAATAAAGTTTCATGAATTCCAGCTGGAGACTCCTTGTTTTCTTCCCCCGGGGCCAAAGGGAAACATACTGATATTTTTCATGTTTAGGATGTGGGGAAAGGCACATAGGAGCATTGAAACCTATTAAATTGTTGGATTTCTCTTCCCCTACTCCTCTCTTTTCCAGAAGAGGGGAGTCTTCCAATCCCCAGAACACATCAAAAAAGCAGACTGCATGTGAACAGCATCAGCGAGCACAGAACTGATTTACCCCTCTGAACCCCATCCACCATACACTCACAGCAGCAATCACCAGCTTGACTCCCAACTCCTTTCGCTGGCATTAAAAAAAAGATTTAGTTTGGGAGGTACGAGAACAAGAGCATCCACTCCTCCTCGGGAAGAAACACGAAACCAGACCGATACACAAGTGACCATGACAGCACGTGTGACACGTTTAGGTTGCCTGTACTAGCAGCTAACCGGTTTTCAGCTTCAGGTGGAAAGAAGTAGTGTCTAACAGCCACTGCCAGCAATGACAAGTCTTCCTAATTTACCTAGCATCTTCTGAGCAAAGCTAAAATTAGAAATTTCAGTGGTTACCACCAGTGCTTTGATTTGAAAACATCAGAGGATCTGAGGGAACTCGGCAGAGCAGCGACGAACAGCCCGAGGTATCAAGGACAGCTGGGCAGGACAACTGAGCAGTGTCCACAGCTCATTTCCATACAATATCTGTTAGCGAGAGCTATTGGAAAGCTTCCCTCCTTTCAAAAAAACAAATCTCTTGCTGAAGTCAATAGTGCCAGTCAGCTTATGAAATGTTTTCATCCCACAACTGAAGAATGGCTTTTCTGCTGCGTTTGTGTTTTGGTGACGTCAGGACATTCAGATGACTTTAGGCAGACAATAGCTGCTGCTTTTAATGCCCAGCTGCTCTTTTTAATCCCTGCTAAGGCTTTGTTTCCCCTTCAAATTTCTTTAAACTTTGTATTGGGAGACTTGTTTAAAACATATTCTTTATAAAAGGTCCTGGTAACTCTGAGTGGTGTTCTTAATGTTCTACTAACTTCAGAGGATAAACTGTTCAGCTGTCACAATTTAACAGCACGGATAACTTAACGAGTTGGATGAGAAGCCAAGCCACAAAACTCCCAAGGTCTCCCACCGCTTCCCTCTGTCTTTATTCAAACAAGGTCTCCTGCCACGCTCGGACAGATCAAGTGTCCTCGAGCCCTGCAGAACAGCCGAGCATCTTCACTGCAACAGACAGCCAGCAAATATTTACTAATTCATACCTACTAATTAAAGCCCTCTTAACCAAGTAGATGATGTTAGCAAACATCCACTGGGATCTGTAGAGTAGAACAGTAAACAGTTCCTGGAGATTTTGTGCATGAAGCTTTATTTACCTTCCTATAGAGATGATTCTCGTGGCTGTTTGACAGCTAGGGTCAGGCTCACACCTGCGTTCTGCCTTTGTAGACAAGAACGTTGATCATCCTTCAATTCAGTTTCACATCAAATACCTACAGATTTCTAGGATAAAAAAAATACACATAACCACCTTTAAAAAATATCAAAAAGGCAAAACTCCACGCACATCCTAAATGATCTAATTCAGCTCATTATCAAGCTGAAAACAGCGTGAAGTAGAGCAAGTCTGGATACGCTCTCCTTAAAAGGTCTCTCCCCTTCAAATTAATGTTTTTTCTCCATTATTCACAAAAACCCAAAGCTTTCTCTTTCAGTAGGGACTGAGGAATAAATATTACCTTCAGAATAAAACATATACACACAGATATTCAAAATAGCTGTCAGCTGCCACTGATCTGTGCCTGCGTACCACTAACAGCAACACAAGAGAGGGGAACCTGAAGAACCCCCAACTGCGGCTGAGCAATGAAGTATCTCCTGCTAAAACAGGGAATCAGCACAGCGAGTTTCTAACAGGCTGGCACACCACTTTTCCTACAAAGGCAGCCTACTATAAGGAGATCCCTCAGCCTTAAAGATTTTGTTTGAAATACCATCACAGTTGCACTGTGACTACTCAACAGAAAGTAGAGTGAGAAATTTGTCTTACGCTTACTAAGATTTCTTTTAAATCAGCTTTATTATGTTTCTGATTTATGTTTGCTTCTGAGGGATGTAACTTTCCACCACTTAACAAAACCTCTCTTGCCACTCTCTTCCAACACGAACTCCAATTTGACATAGAGCTGTTTGGGAAGCACACAGCAGATTTGGGGTTTATTTCCATTTCAAAGAGGTCCCTTAGGCTAGGAAGTAAAACAGAAACATGCCTCTTCAACACCTAACGGGAGTGTGGGGAGACAGATCACGAGGTACTCCATCCTGAACGTTGGCATGGGTCAGCGCAACAGTCGATTAAATACGCTGGGTTCCCTTCTTCAGCATCTTGCTTGAAAGATAAAGTCTGCTTCAAGCGTTGAGGAAGGTGGAGCTGATCGCCCACTCAGATGTCAGTCTCTCCCATCTGCCTTCTGTGTCCATCACGTGAGTAGCTCCATGGTGAGGAAAATGAGCTTATTTTCTGTCAGCAGCACCCCAAGAGGCACACTAAGCCCAAAAGCTCATCAAGTGCTGCGCTAGAAGTCCCAGCAAGCTTCTCCTTGCCACGTGCTGAGATTCAGACACCACCAGACCACTTTTCCAAACAGATGTTAGCGTGCACCTCACAGCCACCCACCCCACCTTAGTCCTGCCACGTCTACACATCGGCTGACTTCGATTTCAACAAATGGATGCTGAGTAAAGACGCTGCAATCGCCTGGCCTGCCCTGGAGAGAAGCAACACAGAGCTCAGGATGGAAAACCAATGATCAGGTTACGTCTGTTGTCTCCAGCATAAGAAAACTTTGAAAACAAGTTTCAGAAAGCAGAGAACAGAACCGGAGGGGAGGGATTAGACAAGTCTCCAGGATGACAATTAATTCAGGAAGAACAGGAGGTTACTAAGAGTCACCTACTACAAGTCCTTTTCAGTCAACACAACACCCAGATGTGAAGAACCTCTCCTATCTGTGCGTTTCTACCCCTTCATGCTCAAGAACATTCAACCTCTCTGCTTTAAGCATAAGCACAAACCACTGTGGACAAAGGCGTAGCCCTACAACAAAAAAGAGGAATACAGTGATTTTATAGGCAAACCTTCAGACCTTCCCTTAGGAAAGTCCTGTGGTCTCCAGCTATGAAAGTCATTTTCCTTTCATTGAAAACACACCACCCACATGACCCATAAGCCAAACTATTACAGTTCCTATTGTAACAAAGCATCACATGGAGCTTTTCTGTAAGAAGTGAAGTCACAGCAGCTTAACAAGTGGAAAGTACTACACTTAAGTGAAATAGGCTCTACTCAAGTTTAAGCACCACTACAATTCCCTATGATTAGTGAAGTACCATAAAACAGTGGGAAAAACCCACTGACCCCAGCTGCCACACTGAAACACCAGCACCAGCAAACGCATAATCCAGCCCAAATTCTCACCAGCCCTGTGATCATTAGCACATAAACGCGTACCACGCCACAGCGATCTCTCTCTATCCACAGGCTGGTGCTCTGAGGCAGCTTGGTTCCAATAATAATTTCCAAGTGAAAATACTTACGTATAACGGGAACTGTTACATAAAAAGTAGTCTATGTCCTCAGCTCGACCAGAAGGAAGCTTTCCTCCCAGCTTATCTGATTTTCTATTCATTTAAAATATCACGTTTCCGAAGGCCACCTTAGAGTTCAATTCACACTGCTAATTTTCTTTGGCAAAACCCCACGTTATCTACAAACATTGGTTGAAAACCCAGTTACAGTAATGTGATACCCACACCCTGTCACATAGCAACCGGCTAACACAGGGATACGGGAAGTGTTGATATTCCAAAATAACAGCGGGTAACAGAGCTACTTCCTAACTGCAAGCAGAGCTACACCAGTAAGATGCCCAGGTTGGATGCAGGAGTTCAAGAAGCAAGGAGTAGCAAAATTAAGAGGCATCACCCCAGTGCCCCAGCTTGCTTGGGGCACTGTCCCGGGCACCAGCAGCCTGGAACGATCCCTCCTCCATGAGACACTGTCCTGGCTCGCAGCTCATTCCTGCCAAACATCGCAGTGCCGACGGGCATCTCCTGCTTTCTTTCCACCTGGTGAGCCCTACCTCAGCCTCTGAACCCTGGAAAAGGGTGAAGTTCTACTTTCCCCTGCAAGTCCAAGGCAAAGCTTGCTCAGGAAAACATTAGCTGGAGAAAACTACATGGACAAATGAAGAGGTGTCTATCAGAGCAACTTCAAGGAGATTTTAGAGGTCCATCTCAGCCAAGTCATGACAGACTGTTCCTCAAACTAAGGACAATCTCAAAGGCTAGGATCAGTCCCATCCAGCACGAAATATCTACGCTATACCAGAGATACAAGGCCTCTGCAACACAGAAGCAATTAGAAGAGTTTCAACAGAGTGAAATAAAACCAAATCATTCACAAGTTTCATCCCGAAATCACAATTTTTTCGACTATAATTCTCTCGCACATGGAAAAAAAGTGCATGACAAACAATCAGTAAGAAACAAAAATCTTGTCCTCTACACCCCCAAAAGTAAGACTTTGCTCTGCAGTCTTTGCAAAGGGAGGAACTGGACACCGATCGCCTCCCCCCAGCGCTGTGACAGGCATCACAACATCGTACATTTGCAACGAGGTACCACCACAAAGATGTGGCTGGCTTTGTCAGTGGTACTTGGTTGTCTCACGTTGCTGTTCTCTCTAGTTTCAACACGGCATTATAAACACAAAGGTCAGAGTCATATAGAAAATCATTTTGGGACTTTATGCCAAATGTTATCTTATTTTCACACAGGTTCTGCCCAAAACAGACCAAATCCAACCTTCTAAAATCCCTGGCAATATTTGAAATCAGTATTTCTTTCAGCATTTCTGCTTACTCCAAAGGGAGACTGATGCAGCCGGTTCAGCCGAGCGGCTCTAGGGAACCCTGATGTCTCCTCCAGTCCCGAGGTCAATCCATCAGGCATCCCGCTTCAGAACTGGGAACCCCGCGGCCTCACTATCCCAGGGCCAAATTCATCACCATCACAGACAAAGGTATCCCTTGCATTCCTACCCTAAGCTTGGAAAAACGCCGTCAGGCCCAGATGTTTCAGACTAAAGACTCTGGACTCAAACCAGCACTTCTTAGCAAAACTTGGTTCTATGAGAAAATTTCCAACAAAATTTGGAGATCAAACACCACTGGAGTTATTTCAGAACAATGCGATCCGCGTAGCCAAGACGTATTCGATAGCGCTCCGCACTTTGACGCCAGCCAGTTCATATTACAGCATCCTTTGTCAAGGATGTGATTTACTCCCTTCACACTAAAGTGTTTCTTATAAAACTCTGTCGGCAGAGAGTAAAGAGGAATCTTGTCTCCTTCCACATCGAAGACCTGTACTGCTGTCATACTGGAGGGTCATTCTGGTTCTTGATGTCTAACAGCAGCAGCGGTTCACTGAGGGTGACAAGTACATCACAGCAGAAAAGGACAGAGTCAGGCTGCAAGGCACAACATTTTTCACGATACATGGTGCAAACAGGATACCTGTATCATCTTCTTTGTTTTGGGATGCACAGAGATAAAACATATTTTAATATACCAGCAAGTGAAAAAAAAATGGTTACACTCATAAGACTTATTCTATCCAAGCTTGCAAGGAATTTGGGTTTTTGTTTTTTTTAAATAGTAATAACTATAGTACAATTATTTTGTCTGGTTTTAAGCGATCTCAGGATGCTTTAAGATATCAACCTCACCATTTTAAAAGCATCCCATGTTTATAGAATCACTGAATGGTTTGGGTGGAAAGGGACCTTTAAAGCCCATCCAGTCCAACCCCTCTGCAAGGAGCAGGGACATCTCCAACCAGATCAGGTTGCTCAGAGCCCCGGCCAACCTGGCCTTGAACACTTCCAGGGATGGGGCATCCACCGCCTCTCTGGGCAACCTGGGCCAGTGTTTGATGGCAGCACGTCAGGTTAACAGAAATGGTATATTCTACAGCTAGAACAGGGCTCCAGCATCAGGTGGAGTCTCTAAATTGCATTTTAGAATCACAGAAGGGTTTGGGTGGGAAGGGACCTTCAAAGCCCACGCAGTCCAACCCCCCTGCCAGGAGCAGGGAAATCTCCAACCAGATCAGGTCGCTCAGAGCCTCATCCAGCCTGGCCTGGAATGTTTCCAGGGATGGGGCATCCACCACCTCTCTGGGCAACCTGGGACAGTGTTCTACCACCCTCATTGTAAACAATTTTTTCCTAATATCATGTCACATTAATTACATTTATGACTGAAATGCAGCTTTGAGCGAGCAATTCCTCGCAACACTCTTATTTCTGCTTCCATCCAGTCGTGATGAACTGCAAACACGCGTCCTACAAACGGGCAGCCGTGGGGCTGATTTCCATGTCTGAACACAGCCAAGTATTACCTGCATTTCCAGGCTGGATCTCACAGCAGATTCTACAAATATCTAAGCAGTATTTAAACAAGCAAGGAAGCCACATTTCCCGTTCAACTACTGCACAATAGAGATCCATCTGCAAGCGACCAGCTTTCTCCTGCTTTCTGTTCTTGCAATGGTGAGAGCACTGCAAGATGTTGTGTTTCATTTTCTGGTTCTGAGAGCTGCTGATTACCAAAGCAATTCCATATGTTCCATTTATTTATTGCAGAACAGATCAGCAAAGAACCGAAACTGCCTGGCAACTGATAAATGTGATAGAGTCCGTCAGTTCTCAATACAGACGTCGCAAGCAGATCTGTGTTTCCAGGACTGCAGGGCTGGAGCAGCCTCAGCACCAGTTTGGAAAGGATTTTTCCCCAGCATCACTGGGAGTAGATGATATCAGCCTCCTCTTGCATCCATCCACGCTCTCACCTGCTGCTGCACACACACCATAAAGATTTCACCATACATCAAGTGCAACCCCTCCAAGATACAGGAAGGGTTGCCCTGATCTTAACCCACCTCCAACTCAAATCCAAGCTCTGATAATTAATAGTATGTCCTGCTCTACTACCTCACCTCACCTCCACACCAAACTCCTTCTCACACTTCATCTACCCACTCTGCCATTAAAGAAAAAGGCTAACAGAGAAGGGGCTGGAATCCCTCCATAAAAAATAATAAAAAAAAAAAAAAAAAAAACCAGCTCCCACAAACCCTATAGGCAAAACTCTGGTACTTAAGCCATTTTTAAATGTTGGATTTTTAAGAAAGTTTGATAAATCTGCCCACTGTGCTGCACATCTGAATTGTTTCTGTTGTCTCACACCAAGCCCATCTTCTTTGGGAGCAAACGCTGCTTGATATTTGGAGTTGTGCGGGGCACCAGTCTAACACTGAACAAGTCAGCACCAGTGATTTTGATACAATAAGGTGTAATCACCAGAGGACTCTACGGCATAAGCATCGGAGAAGCAATATATTCTACTCAGCATTAGGAGAACAGGAGAGATGGGATAATTTCTCCATGCAAAGACAGGAGGCGAGATGAGCTGGAAGCATGCTTGAAAGCAATGGGAAAACCAGGAGAATCTGCTCGAGCGCGCTCACCAACCCGCTCGGCGGTGAGTAAACCCAGTTCAAACACTCTTCGGATTCCAGCAATACCTCACGATAACAACACGGCCAGAAACATGGGTTTCCTATTCTCTCCGGTGTTGTAACCGTTCAGGTTTCGACCCTGCGAGTTTTCTGGGAAATCTGTTAAAAGCCTATTAAGCATCCAACAGCCCACTCACTGAAATCGCCATGACGCAAGTGCAGATGGTTCCTACCAAGCATGACTTTCTTTTAAGCTGGAATATCACCTCCTTTCCAATAATGCCTAGGCAAGCAAGTTATCAAGTGATGTGGGACACGGCAGGCATCTTTTTCTGCCCACAAATCCTCAAAAAAATCCTCTAAAAGGGGAAGGGACAGAGGAAGCACTAAAGTCAGAGGCTTTTAAAGTATAAACTCTCAAGCTGCATTTCATCGCCACAAATAGCAAACATTTAAAAATAAAACATTATTTTTAGCCTAAGTGGTGCTTAACAATTCAAGAATAAAATATTGCCCGGAGACTGCGATATGTCATCATTGGAAAACGCTGAAACAGCCGCGTCCTGTTCGCACGGAACACCAGCTTCCAGGGAGCAAGCAAGAAACTGTTTGGGACCCTGTTTCTGACATGCAATTAAAATCTTCCCTGATGCATTTAAAAAAAAAAAAAAAAAAAAAAAAAAAAAACAAAAAACCAGAGGGACAGTACTGAAGGAGAATGAGCTGGATATAATACCTTGGTATTATCTATGAGGGTAAAATAAATAAAATTATACAGAAAGTCCCATAACAGCTTCCTAGATCTTCTAGCAAAGGCTGTTCTGCACAGGAGAATTTATTTCCTGCCTTTCTTTTCTGCAAGCAGTGACTCTGAGGTCAGGATATATAATTTCAGCTGCTCACAGACAGGTATGTGATTTACCAAAAAGGGGCTGTAAAGGAGAACAGACTGGGTTTGTGCCTTTCTGCTTCTTTACGATGCATGACAGACAGCCACCCTCAGAAAGTAGGAAAGCAGGCTAGGAAAATAAATCCCCTCTCTATGGTCTCAATTTGAGATTTTTTGAACAGGGGGAAAAGCTAAATTAACACGGAAAAAAAAAAAAATCAGTGTTGAAATATCTACAATTACAGCTAGGTTTTGTTTTCTTTTTAAACAGTTTAAATCAAATGGCTGAAGAAGCAGACAGGAAAAAGAACTCTTTTGCTAAAAGTTGAGGCTTATATCCCTACTAGAGCTCTCCATAAGCCCTGCTAGCAAACTAAAGAAGAGACCTAACAAACAAAATGTTTAAGATCATAATTCTTACTGAGAAACCCTGAAAGGCTCACAAAAAGTTAGAAACTCATTTTTCCTTAACGGTCGTTTCTCCAGCATTTCTGATCACCGTGAAGACAGATGAAGGAAGACAGCTTCCCCCTCCCCATGGCAGTGTGGGTGAGGTAGGGATTGACTAACTGTGGAAAAATCCACATAATTGAGAAGACAAATGTTGAGCAGTTATTTTACGGCTTGAACTATTCAAGGAAAAACGCTACCCGTGCCAAGAGGCCAGACAGGCTCATTGTGTATGTGTGCGAGTACGCAGGAGCCCAGGCAGAGCTCAGAAGCGCAGCGCTTTTATCCTCGTCCAGGTTGTGCCTTGCTGGTTTATCTGTTTCTGTAAGCCCTGCGTCAAGCTATAAAAAGAAATACTGAAAGAAAAAGCATCCTCTCCCAGTATTATGTGTACGTAGAGCGTAACAAAAATATACGCACGGGCTCAGTAGCATGACCCGCTAGTAAGGCCATTTGTTGCTTCCCATGAGAAGGCCCTGTTTTCGGTTGCTTAAAATGATGAAAAACTTTAACGACTCAGGCTCAAGATTCCCAACTTGAATGTCTGCTTCCAGATGATTTAAAAAAAAAAAAAAATTAAAGTTTCAGCCAAAACATCTCAGCCGTTTCAGAACAATGCTGTTGGTTTTTTTCCACGTTAAGACTCTCCAGTGGCCTCAGGAGCTACAGTACCCCAATGCTGTCACAGTAAAACACAGAAGTTAAAGGGAGATGGAAAAGGACCCAGAAGGGGAACTTGTTGAGCAAGAACACTGGAATATCGAGGGCTGTTTCAAAAGTGAGGATTAGACATTCAGAAGGGGAGATTTCTGACAGTAAAAGCAGCAGAATGAGAAGCCCGAAGGAAGCCAAGCTGTAGGAGAGAGAGGAAAGAAAGAGCTAGAGAAGGTCACACCAGAAAATACGAAGTTGTCTAGTCCATCTCTTGCTCTAACTCAGCTCAAGTTGTCAGGAATAATACATATTCTTAAACATGTCCTAAAGACTTCCCAGCCTCCTGACACAGGCCACTTCACTGCTGCTGGAAGAGTTTTCCTGCTCCTTTTGACCTCAACTCAATTCCATGACCAAAAGCTTTCTCCCTCCTCTCTTGACCAGCTTGTTTCACTCTTTGAGACTCTTGTGTTCCCATCTCAGCCTTCTTTCTTTAAACTCAGCTACCCCAGCAGTTCATCTTTCCTGGTGGGTCACACCTCAGTGCTTTAAGTCATGCTTTTACCTGCGCTCTGGGCCCTCTCTCCAGGTCCACGTCACCTTGAAGAGTTCTGGCCCAACCTGCACGCTGTCCCTTCCTCAGTGCCAAGCATGATGAAAGATCACACAATTCTTCAAACAACACTGGCTTGTACAGAGCCTTTTCCACAATATTATACCGTTCATCCATGTTTAAGACTTGACCCTATACACCAGACTCACCTTTAATTTGATTAAACCTTACAGAAGAGTCCTCCTCAGATAGCCTGACTAAATTTCACTCTGGTTTCTCAAGATTGTTTGGAGGAGTTCTAGCATCGCTCCCAATGTAGCTGCAGTCTTTCCCACCTTTGTATTACACACAAGTTGAGTAAGCACACCGTGTACTTCATCATCCACGTCCATAAAACGCTGAAGAGAACCAGACAGACCTAGGCAGCCCAACTCAAGACATCCTTCTATTCCAACTATGAACAGTCAGTTCCTAATTTCCGCGTGTAATTACCCGATCAACATCACATCTACTGAAGATTATTCATTTGAACCCATGCTTCCATAGACTGCTTACAAGAAAGTCTCATGAGACAGCAAAGTTAAAATGACAGTTAATTTTTTTTTCCCCTACTCGTAAGGCTTTCCCACAGAGTAAGTCCAAACTCATTTCACACAACTGACTCTTAACTTACGTTAGAGCCACTGCAGGCTTATCATCTCATCAATACTTACAAACAGTTTGGTTTGCTGTACCGGAGTTCTCCCAGCAGAGTTTGACTGCTCGAAACCCACCTCACCAGAGACTGAAAGGGAGCACAAAGATGCTTACACCTTACTCTTACCTCTGCTGTCAGCAACCATCCGTGAAGCCCACAGACAAGACATCTCACACCTCTCTCATGCTGCTCCACATCATCCAACACCAGTAAAATTACCCTGTCAGCCTACACTGCAGAGGTCCTTGGGTAGGTTTTCTCATCTGGCTGCTGACCCAGGCTTGGAGACAGATCCATACCGCAGTGGCTTCCCTGGTTTTTTTCAGTTTTCTTTTTAAGAATACCAGGAAGTTCTACAGATAAATAATCACTGAAGCAGCAAAGTCATATACTTAAAAGGTTGGGCAATGCTATAAATAATACTATTTTGTGTAGATACATTTTATCAATGCAATGCAAACTCAGTGTAACCTCAGTTTTCATTACACAGCTCCTTCAGCAGGCAGCACAGATCCTTGACAGATACTGGATATTTTGTTTTAGCCTCATCATCCAGCACAGGGCTGCATTCCTTATGGACTGCACACAACTCCAGCTCTGCTCTGAAGAGTTAAAAGCTTCCTCCCAGACCTTCCAACAATGGCCCTCCTGATAGTAAGCACAAGTGTATTTTGATTTTGACAGCTTTCTTGGGAGTTGAAACACTATCATCCCAAAGTCAAAAGGAAAAATAAGAAAATTAATAATTAAGGTTTATTTTGGATGTTCAGTAAAAGAGTTTGAACCTCTTTTTAAAAGCCACATATAAACCAAACCTTATCTGTCTTTCCAAACAGTACCTCATATTCCCCAGTACTGCCTGGGGCATGGACTAGATGATCTTTAAAGGTCCTGCCCAACCCAAACCATCCCATGATTCATCACACCCAGAGCATTGCCCACACCAATTTTTAAGTGCCAATGCTCATAACTTCTGCAAACCAGACCCTACAATGCCAAGTCAGACACACAGAAGGGAATCACTGCTGAGAAAGCTTGGTTCAGATGGGTTAACCACCACCACCACACAGAGCTCCTGGGCAAGAGCAGAGATCGTTTTACGTTCTACGGCAACATTTATCTGCTGCTGTTGCCACAAAACCCTCTTACAGACCTTGTCTTGCTCACTAAACATTTTCCCACACCTGGAAGAAATGAGGCAGAGACCTTACAAATAATTTTTGTCACCACGAATGCTTAATTCAACCCCAGAAGAGATTGAGTCCTACGCACAAAACAAGGCAGAACCCGCAGAAAACAGCATGCTATTGTTTTAAGCCTAGAAGCACGCAGAAGTGCCATCAAACCTCAATTTTGGCATTCCCCAACTTCTGAATGGTCATATTGAGACTAAGTACTCCGCTATTTAGATCGCTCACGACAAAAAGCAGTGTTTCATCATGGGTGTTAATTTCTCCCCTAAGAAGGGTTAACTTCAACTAAACAGCATGGAATAAAGGCAGAACATTTCCCCAATAAAACTGAAGTGGTTTCTATTCCGTACAATAAGCTTGGGAAGCAAAATAAAAATCTATCTGCATAGTATGAGGTCAGTCAGGCTATGGATGGTTATTTTACATCTGAATATTAAAAACATGTGCTCCTCTGTAGAGGTTTTGAGAAAACATGAACCTGCTGGTGCTCAGCCACTCTCAAGGAACGCTGAACACCTTCAAACCCCAGCGACCAGAGGACTCGAGTCATCTCAGACGGGAGTGAAAACAGTGCAGGATTGTTACTCTCCATGATTAAAATATATATTGTTTAGACAAGATGATGAACATTTTGTAAAATTTAAAATTAACTCTTTAATCATTTCTTATTTACAAACTAACTCTAACAATGAGGTAACATATCCACAGCCCCATTGGTTTTTGTCTCATAACTCATACATATCCCATACACAACGCTAATTAGTTTGTATTATAGCAAAAATGTTCCTAATAAACAGAAACGTGCAACTGCTTCAGGGTTCCTTTTTGATTATGCAACAGCCATGTAAAATAGTCTTTAGGAGAAGCACTTCACTGTACATGTACCAACTGGGCTGTGTGCATCAGAAGCGATGGGCTTGCGGTTGAACACTGCTCTAGGAGAGATGAATCCCATCCCTGCTGCACTACAAATTCTGATGTTGTTCTCAAGCCTCTGCATCGTCAGGAATACTTTCACTCACTTTCTCTGATTTTACAAGAGTACTTCTCTATGTGGAGAGAAAGCAACAGCTAGAACAGGGCTCCAGTGCCAGGTGGAGTCTCTAAATTGCATTTTAGAATCACAGAAGGGTTTGGGTGGGCAGGGACCTTCAAAGCCCACCCAGTCCAACCCCCCTGCAAAGAGCAGGGACAACTCCAACCAGATCAGGTTGCTCAGAGCCCCGGCCAACCTGGCCTGGAATGTTTCCAGGGATGGAGCATCCACCACCTCTCTGGGCAGCCTGGGCCAGTGTTTGACGGCAGCACGTCAGGTTACCAGAAATTGTACACTAGGCAAGTCACAGGCTTTGACCACTGAAGTGGCACCAAAGAGCTGAGTCTGTCCTGGAAGCTTCTGTGCCACCCACTTGCCCTGAGGTGACACAGCAACATTTATTTTGCAAAGCTATTTAAAAAAAAAAAAAAAAAAAAAAAAAAAAAAAAAAAAAAA
>JAAGAY010014261.1:14654-46269 GCA_011801015.1 Ardeotis arabs
TCACAACAGGCCCTACTGAACAGCCTCTCCCCATCTTTCTTGTAGGCCCCCTTCAGGTACTGGAAGACTGCTATCAGGTCTCCCCGGAGCCTCCTCTTCTCCAGGCTGAACAGCCCCAACTCTCTCAGCCTGTCCTCATAGGAGAGGTGCTCCAGCCCTCTTATCATCTTCGTGGCCCTCCTCTGGACCCACTCCCACTGGTCCATGTCCTTCTTATGTTGGGGGCTCCAGAACTGGATACAGTACTCCAGGTGGGGTCTCACCAGGGCAGAGTAGAGGGGGAGAATCACCTCCCTCGATGAAGTTCAGTTAATTTTCTTCATGTTTCTGCTCCTGGCCCAAACTTCATTCTTCAGTACTTAAACTTTCTCTGGCCCAACTCTCCCTGCTCAACAGGTCATACAAACCCCTCTCAACTCCAGCCCCAGCTGAAAATCATTCAGTCTTCTAATCTCAGACCCACGCCCCCTTGCCCTGGAAATTTCCTTCAACCTTCTTCTTGCCCCAGTTCTCAAAACCCCATCTTTCAACCCTGCCCTGACTTTCCAGGCAGCTTCCACATAATTCAGGTAATTTCCTCCTTCACACTGCCAGAGCGATAAATGTCTCTCAGCTTTGCCAAATCTCAGCCTCGCCAGACTATGAGCTCCAAAAGATCTGAGCGTGCCCCTTTTTTGCCTGGTCGTGGAGCTGGAGATGTTCAAAGGCATGTAACATAGCTGAATTTTGGGTGAATTTTAGCTGGGAGATCAGGAACACACATCCTTGTCCCCAGGCTGACCTCCTGGCAAGGCTCACACTTTCACTCTCAAGGCCTTAGAGAAGATGAAGAGCAATGAACCGTTTTCAAAGGAAAGGTCACCAGGAGTTTAACATGAGCAAAATGACATTTCCTCCTAGCTTTATTTACAGAACCAGATGAACCATTTCAACTAACATTTTCAAAGCCCAGTATGGGAAGTTCCAGCACGAATAGCTAAATGGACAAAATTATAAAACACCAAAGGCAGGTCACTTTCCTGGGCAACGCTGAGGGAAGAGGGGCCACGCACCAGCTCATCCAGAGAACTTTTCCCCTTTAAACTAAACTGCAGGGCGGCCAGTATGCGGTCCAAATGGTCACTATATTTCTTTCTAATGAGAATTTGGATCTGCTTCAAGCCTAGTGCTAAAATTAGGTCTTTTACCAGCTTTTTAATTTTCCAGTTCAAAGGCTAGAAGTTTTCAGAAACCACGTAAGCCACTACTGAAGGCTACACTCTGGACCACGGTTCTGAGTCCAAGACATCCAACAGAAGCTGGTTTGCATTTTGTAAAAAGCCAGATGGGCATAGCTCAAAAAGGCAAAAGTGCTGTACTTCACGTCAATCTCATGCTGCTAACGAGGAAAACACAGTTCCACTTTTTAGGAAAGCCAAGGGAATGAGAAGGACGAATACCTAGATACGGAGCTTTGGCTATAATCGCAGTGCATGGTAGCTTAGATGTGCCTTTTCTAAGAGACCTCTCTACAGGACACAAGTTATTCCAAGGACATAAAAAACACGCCAGCCTGACTGATGTGATTCATCGCTGCTTTCTTTGATGAGATCACCACATGCCATTGCAGAGCAGAAGAAGCCTCGGTGCCTGAGCCCAAATTTTATGGTTCAAATCAACAATGTTTTCACTCAGGAAATTTATAGTCTTTGCCAACCCCAAACTGGAACGAAGACATGCCAGTCACATGTTGCAACCTTTTCAGCAAACCCAGCTCCACAGGCACTATTTCAGTTTCTTTTCTGCTCCTGCCATTTTGCAAGTAGACATAGGAAAAAGGTTAAAACTCAAACCAGGCAAACTGTATCAATAAGTTAAATACAAATTTTCTTGAAATAAATAGCAGCCTCAGAGTGCCAACTCAGATCATGTAAGACTATACACTTAAAGACGTTTGGCTTAGAAAAATTACCTTTATTCATTTTCCACCAGTGCCCCCCCACAAGTGGGGTTTTTAGAGCATTCCAAAGGCAACACTGCACTAGTAAGTGCTCTACTCTTTCAGTCATTCCATTTTACTTTTCACATAAAATATGTTAACTTGCCTTTAAAACAATGCAGAGGCCTTCCTGAAACTTTTATACATGAGCTTTTTATATACTGTTTTTTTTTTTTCTTTTACTTACACTTCCAGTTACT
This sequence comes from Ardeotis arabs, assembly GCA_011801015.1. Classification (NCBI taxonomy): domain Eukaryota; kingdom Metazoa; phylum Chordata; class Aves; order Otidiformes; family Otididae; genus Ardeotis; species Ardeotis arabs. Next base: position 16,833 of record JAAGAY010014261.1, read on the forward strand.
GATTATGTTTCAGGGTCAAGAAGAACCACATGAGGAAAATAAAATTTTAAAGAGACTGACAGGCAAGGTCATAATCCATAACATTTTTTTTTTCTTTTTTAATACAGTTGTCCACCTACCTGATGTGCTGATGTGCTCATTCACCTACCTACCTTTCAAAAAAAGTTTTACAAGTATTTAATATTTTTTTTTCACCAGAAGTTAATCAATTAATGAAAATGACGATGCATGCTCATCAGTTACCAATATATTGCTTTATTTCTTGGTAGCAAATTAAGGCTTTATAGTGAGATTTGTACAGTATAGGCCAATTTAAACATTAGAAACCTTAAAAATCACGTAGCACTATTCACTCAATTTAGCATAGCCAGAAAAGTAGCTTTTTTTTTTTTTTTAATAAACAGTTAAATGTTACTAATGAGGCCTTATATTTCATGAGTGCAAATGGCTCAAAATCCCACCACCCTCAGGAATGGACTTAACATTTAACTATCCTCAGGCCCATTTTGAGATAAAGGATAAACAGAGAGTATAGCTGGCTGGGATAAAATATACTGTACTACTTGCTGGAGAAGAATCTCTAATTTTAAACATACAGAAAGGAAAACCAAAGTGATATTAACCGGCCAAAAGATGGTATCACCCCCTATTAGTCACTGACCAGAAACAGTAGCAATGACAAATTCATTTTCCATGGCCCTCTTCGCTTTAGTACAATCTGATTTATAATTCAGAGCTGATGACATCCTGTATGTTAAGAAACTCAAAACTGGAGGAACATACATAAGTTACAGGCATTTTTGCAGCAGTAGGACGAGTTCCCTCTGCAGGGACATGTCCAAACCATTGCTTTTTTATAATTTGAGAGAGCATTGCTACAAGTATTTCCTCAGCAGTTATGCATTTTTCTTGCGCATATGGATTTTCACTTCATATCAATGATTTTATTAGTTCTGTCTGTGGATGATGGAACTACTCCTTATGAAAACCAGACATGGTGCTTCCCTTCTTATGTTCTCTACCGAGACATTTACAGCATTTGAGCTGAACGTATGAATTCACCTGTCAGTCAGTCGCAGGGGGGCTGCCTGAAAATATCATCACCCCTTAATGTGTCTGGCTTTCAGATCTGAGCATTATATGCGAAAATGCAGAGAAACGGCTGCCAGAAAATCATGGAGAAACTAACCATGCCAACGACCACACGCTCTGGGGAGGGAGGCAATGAGGAACCTCCAAACCATTCTTGCTCTTGCATGAGCAAGAGTGACCATGAGAGTACAAGGGGCTCCCAGTGTCCCAGGGCAACACTGGCGTTTTAATTCCTGGTTGAGCAGCAGTTGTTTCTCCAGTCAAAGGGAACACACACAGACAGGGTTTCACAAAATCTAAATCTAATGAGAATAACATTCTAAGCCCATCTGTCCCCAGGGGTGTTATCTAACATCAGGCTAACGTCTCTAAAGTCTCCAGATCAGCCATCTATCCTTTGAACTGGAAGGCCACAGAAAAGGGTCGAGTTTCTAGGTGTATTAAGGCACACACTGAATTTACCTCAATGCATGTGCCTGGTTTGCTCAGGGAGTGTCAACTGCAGCGGTGCCACGGCTGCTGAAGAGATAGCGTGAAGGAACAGAGACAGACTTTCTGGTGACAGCCACGCAGCACAGCAGTTGGCACTATTCTGTGCAAGCTGCTCCACAATGCCTCAGAGAGCCCCTGGTGTACTACCGTTCTGTCTCAGCTTGTTGCAGAATTAAGGCAGCTTCTCAGGCTGACTTGCTGGCTTTTCCCTTTGCCAGGCCACCAATACCTCATCTGTTTTCCCTCACTCAGGTGAGTATGTCACTGCTTATCAGACCGACAAGTCCCTATCTGCTACCAGAGGGTGGGACTACACATGCAGGAAAGGGTGGATCACAAAATGAAGGCAAGTAGTGACGATGCACGAGCGACCTGGAGGTGGGCTTTCCAAGAGAATCCGTGCATGGGCGCAATCTCCAGATTCACTCAGCAGAGTGCTCGGCAATGGCCAGCAGGTCTTATTCTGCCTCAATCAAGTATGTTTAAGAACATGACCTAGTATTTCCTGAGGGATTAGAATGGATGACTACCAGAGAGAAACTACCTGGAGACAAGGGGATGCTTTATCAGCCATATTGGAAGAAGTTGAGGAACACAGACACATATTGCATAGTCAGCTTCATGAACACAGCTGGAATTCAGATGTATTTGGCACATCTTAGTAGCATTTCCAAAGGAGGGATTATGTGCTATTTCCTTTGGAGGTAGCTACTGTAGCCTGGGACAAGATCACAGCTGTTATGGAAAAGGCACCCCACCGGGGATGCTGAGCACTCATTGCTTTTGCATTAAGGCAGCCTCTCCATGGAGACCCACCGCACCTTAAAAAGTGATCATACAAAAAGCAAACAAAACAGTCCTCTAGAAATCCCCCTCACCCACAACATACAGGAAAAGTTGACTCCCGTGAGCTATAGAAAAGACAGCATTACTGAGTATGGGAGCGTGTGTTTATACATCAGTGTTTTTAATACTGCATTGTAACGACAGGTGTGAGGGTGTCCTTTCAGAAGAAGGCAGGGTTGGTGTGCTCTATAATACAGCGCTTGCAATGTCGTTTAACAAATCGCAGAGCATCCACAGAGACATCGCAGTCCTGCACATTCAACATCTGCAGGTCAAAACAGTTGGCAGCTACAATCTGCAGGCCCTGCCCAGTGATGCTCTCACATGATTTCAGGCTCAGGCGCTTTAGATTGAAGCAGTTGAGGGCTAGAAACTCCAAGCCGGTGTCTGAGACCAGAGGGCACTTGCCAATATCTAGCGATTTGAGTTTTGTGCAATTTTTGGCGAGGTACTCCACACCATGGTCCGTGATGCCCTCGCAGCCCCGCGCGTTGAGATAGCGCAGCTTGCTGCAGTATTTGGCTATGTATCGGATGCCCACGTCTGTGATCCGGCCGCAGTGAGCGATGCTAAGGTATCGGAGGCGCGACTCCAGCTTGGCAATCTCTCGCATGCCGAAGTCACTGACAAAGCGACAGTCACTCACGCTCAGTTCCTTAATGGACGGGCAGTAAATCATCAGGTAGCGGAGACCCTCGTCGGTGATGCGGACACAGCGGCGCAGGTACAGGTGGGTCAGTTGAGTGCAGTGAGCGGCAATGGTGTGCAGTCCTTCGTCCTCCAGGACGAAGCAGTCTGTCATGTCCAAGTAGCGAATGGAGATTTGTTTCCCGTGTAAAGGAGACAGTTTGATGGAGGCTTCGCGAGTCAAACTGATGCATGTTACTTTGGAGCAGCCTAAGTGGAAAAACACAGCGAATTTAAGCAAGCGGGAAAAATAAATCAGAAAGGTGGGCATGAAATTGCCTGCTGGATGTGATTAAGAGATCTTCATGTTGCAAGAGCAGAATCATCCTGACTGACTAGTCTGGGTGTGCTGTGATGTGTCCCTACACCAGAGGAAGTAATAAACTCCACTAGAGCCACTGAGGTTGCTTTGGGATTTTGAGCACCAGCAAAGTGACAGACCCATTTTGTTCATATCCCAGATGTGAAATGATGGCCCTAGGTTAATCTAGGGACAGTCTATGATCTGTTACTGCAATATAAACCCAGTGACAATTTGAAAAAGTGGTACTACACAACAACCAGCACAGCTTTTTCCTCAGAGGCAGTCTCATTGCTGACTGGCTGAGTTCGCAAACCAACATCAGAGGCTCTTTTCACCATCCAACCCCACCCACCCTCCAAAAAGCATTTGGAGAACAGATGTGAATCCAGCCCCAAGCCTGCAATGTGGGAAGGGTGCAAAACTATGGCAAGACTATGTGCTTGCAGAAGGGTGGAGATTTGAGTAACCTACGGAGAATGGAGAGAGTTAGCAGGAGCCAACAGAGTGGTAAGGGCATGGGAGGACATGGACAGTTGCAGAAAAGGACGGTTTTAAGTGAGAGAGTCTGGCCATTAATGGAGGTAACTAGACTAGAGGAGAAACACCAGACCTTGCAAGGAAAGATAATGAGCTAGATTAAAGGGAAAAATACGCGCACAGATTTCCCCCATTTTTAACCTCCGCTCTGTGCGTGGCGGTGAATTAAAGCTTTTTTTTTGGAAAGTGCTGCTTCTGCTGCACTGCAAACTGGCAGTCTCAGGCTCCTGAAGCGAAATTCTTAACTGTGCCAAGTTCAGCTGGGCACATTGCATTAGCATAGCTAGGAACAGCTGCAAGGAAGAAGGGAGTGTCTACCTGTTAGGGACCAAGACCCGACAGTTTTAGCTGTAAATGTCTTCTCAGATAAATTCTGCAGATTATGCCTAAAGAGGTGCTCTCAGGGAGGGATAAAAAGAGCTTTTCTGTATTGCTGAAACACTGGCCAACAGGAAAGAAGTGACCCATGAAAAGCCAGAAAAGTCTGGATGATGACCTTGGGGCTCTATGTATGAGAAATGCTGCACAAATCCTGCAGTCTGGAAGTAAAGAGCGTGATAATGTGTGGAGACCACCTCAAAAACTTAAATAGCCTAAACCCATACCATTTGATACAACAGGTTCTCATCTGGCTTAGTGGAAGGTATGAATATGCTTCAGTTCTTAAAAACAAAAAGGAAAAAAGGTCCCTTCAGGTAATCCAGTGGGCTCACACAAATGCTGTAAGAAGCATAGGATATGGACTTGAAACGGTTTGCCGCCTGCAGTTAGATTTCTACATTGATCATTTGAATTTGCAGCTAGATTTTTAATTTGGGACTCAATTTTATTTGAACAGATGCAAATTTTCACCTTAGGTCTCACACAATAAAATGGGCATATTGTCCACAGGTCATGCAGAAGCTCTGGGACCTTGAAGCAAAGCACTTTGTTCAACGAACATCATCATCTTAAAATAGAATGCTGTTATTTCCTCTTCAGACTGTGTTGCAGATCTGTCTCTGTTATGGTGCAATCTTTGGAAATATGTTTGCCTTCAAATAAGTACTACATATGTGCTCAATAATGCAAAGTGATTTTTCACTTTTGTACATGCAGTGCTACAGGCTTGGGGAAGAGTGGATGGAAAGCTGCTTGGCTGAAAAGGACCTGGAGACGTTCGTCAACAGCTGGCTGAATACGAGCCAGCAGTGTGCCCAGGTGGCCAAGAAGGCCAACGGCAACCTGGCTTCCATCAGAAATAGCATGGCCAGCAGGAGTAGGGAAGTGATTGTGCCCCTGTACTCAGCACTGGTGAGGCCGCACCTCAAATACTGTGTTCAGTTCTGGGCCCCTCACTACAAGGACAGTGAATTGCTGGAGTGTGTCCAGAGAAGGGCAATGAAGCTGATGAGGGGTCTTCAGAACAAGTCTCTTACAAGAAGCGGCAGAGGGAACTTGGATTGTTTAGTCTAGAGAAGAGGAGGCTGAGGGGAGACCTCATTGCTCTCTACGACTACCTGAAAGGAGGTTGTAGGGAGGCGGGTGTTGGTCTCTTCTCCCAAGTAACTAGTGATAGGACGAGAGGAAATGGCCTCAAATTGTTTCAGGGGAAGTTTAGATTGGATATTAGGAAAAATTTCTTTACTGAAAGACTGGTCAGGCACTGGAACAGGCTGCCCAGGGAAGTGGTGGAGTCACCATTGCTGGAGGTGTTCAAAGAATGTGTAGATGTGGCACTTCAGGACAAGGTTTAGTGGACATGGTGGTCTTAGGTTGACGGTTGGACTTGATGATCCTGGAGGTCTTTTCCGACCTTAAAGATTCTATGATTCTATTCTAAAGGGAAGCAGTACAATACTAATGGTGTAAAAATTTCATCTCTAATATGTTCTTTGGAGTAAGTGATACAAAATGCACCACAGGAGTCCCCGTCCTTGAGGTGGGTTTCCACAGAAGAAGCTGGCACCTAGGCAGAGTTCTGCTGGACCTGACATAGCTGTCACTATTACATTTGCCTGAGAAGGTTGCTGGATTTAGGAGTCGGTCTGGATATTTTATGTGCTGCCCAAAATTGTATTTTAAAAACTGGCTAAGTGACAATGAAGGGTCCACAAGGCTGAGGAGAACGAGCTGTCTGCTGAGGATCCAAGAATTGGGAACTCTTTAATGATCACACTTAGAAAGTGAAGGATCAGAAGTCTCACAGCAGGGTTGGACTCACATACATCAGTGTGTGATCACTGTTTTGACAAGCTCAGCATCGCCCTGTCTAGTTACTTTGGCTACACTATAAAATATTTAATGGGAAGGATATTAAAAATGGTTTCACCAGAAAAGACTCCATGTTGATACAGAACTGCCTGATTTTTAGGCAAAATGACAGGTTCCTGGGTCTGCAACAATTTTTCTGTCCTAAACAATAAGAAAATGTAAAAACAAAGCTCTTGTACCAGCATTTTCCATAAAGTAAGTATAACTGATTTTTAAAAGGGAGGAGAAACTTCCAAACAGATTGAAAAAAATGTTGGCTAGTGTGTTAGATAATAACTTGCAGTCGAGCTCAACCAGCTTCTAGAGATATCTCAGACCTGCCCACAAAGTGGATGCTGAGAGTGACAGAACTTACATTGTGGAAAACTCTTAAAGTTAATACGAACATCTGGTTTTGACATTAAAGACTTTGGTACGTTATTGCTGCCAAGTAACCATGCAAGGGGGAGAGGGATTCAACTAGATGTACAACTGTGAACTGGGTTTTAATTAACTAGCTACAAGTATAGCGTTATCCCCCAGCACACGTACCCAGCTTCTCTTGCTCAGTACGAAACCATACCAGTGAACAACTTCACACCTGAGAATTGCTTAGGTGTGTAGGTGCAAGCCTTGTCCTCCTAACTACAGACAGAAGGAAGGGAAAATGCAGTCCAGCTTCCAAAACATCCTCCAAAATTACCCACACCAGAATGAAAAAAGTGGACTCAAAACAAGACCCCAGAGATCCATTATTCTCAATTCATATGCAGGCACATGCAGCAAAAGCCATGTCTGAACTTAAACACCCTGACTTGTGAGCATGTTCAAAACCAAGATTTTTCCCTCGCCTGCTCCAAAAAGAAACGACAACTTAGAAAAATGTGAGATTGAAATTACTTTCCTGTCCCATTGACAAGACAAAATTCAAGGAAGATAGGTATTTCACTCACCCTCTACGCACTTTGGACCAAACTGATGAGCTCTTAGGGACAGACACCATCTTCTAGGTCTGAAAGTAACAGGCTTGGGGAAATCTAAGGAACCTATTTCAAGACCTGGTAACATCTTTTCATTTTCCCTGCTTTTGATAAAGTCACCTTTGGTCTATAGCATATCTATCAGTAGGAGCTGTGGACCAAAGCATTTTCAGCCAGTTACAAACCCCCAGGTGTACTCAGGATGTCAGCTAACAGAGTGGTGTCCCATTGCAGTTCACCCTCAGCTCAGCAATTCCACTCGTCCTGTCTCTCTAGGCCTAGGATCCTTGAGCCACTCAGCTCTCTGTACCACCCTAGAGAATGTGGTAAGAAAAGCATAAATATGCCAGGAATACAGTCAGCCTTCACAGTGATATGTAGCTCTAGGTCTGAATCACAAGGGTACATACATTTTTCTCCTGGTGTTGGAAATTGCAGCGGTTAGCAATCCAGAACTAATGTCAGTGTATAGCAACAACAAGTAATTCATATGCAAGGTCACTGCAAATAGACCCCATGGGACAGGACTCCCATGGAGTCCCACAGAGACTCCTTATCACCTGGGAGTTTCAGAGAGCGATCACAAAAAGTGAATAATTCTCATTTGTTGCTATTTGTGTTGATGTTTTCCATGACATTGCTGCCATCCTAGGAATATTAGGTGAAAGAGTTGGATAAATCAGTTAAAAAAACAGAAAAGGCAGAAAAAAGAAAGCAAAGCAGTATACACCAGATAGGCAGCCTTGGAAAAATCAGTTTATCTGGGTACCAGTGACTGAATAGCATCACTTCCTATCCCCACTTCGTCCTGCTTGTTGCCATTGGTACCTCTGCAACGGCAAATCTGTCCTGGCTGTTTAATAACAACATTAGAGAGACAACAAGTCAGATCACGAATTAAGTATTAAACATCAAATTTACTTCAGTGCTCTGCTTGGCTACGTCCTTTCCATTAAGTGCCAGCCTACTTGCAGAGAGGAAATTCTATGTGGCTGACCTTGGGAAAAAACAATCTTGTTTCCCCAAAGCAGGTCTGAGGAAAATTGCCTAAAACATTTCTGCTGATCTAAACAGCTGCAGTCATACAGTGTAACTGGGTGAGAGGAAAAGCAGAAAGAAAATAGATACATTATTAAAAAAAAAAAAAAAAGACCAAGCTAGCTCAGTCTCATTAAAATAGCACTGGAAAAATGGAAACAAGGAGATCCTGGAGTTTAGCTAGGGATAACAATTGATATTTATACTCAGACAAAAGCCTAGCACTGATTTTGAGATCCTCCTCAAGTCACTTATCAGATTACAGATGTATAAATTATAGATATAATCGATGTATAAATTATATGTGTACATGTAAAAGATAAATTTTACTGAAGTAACTAGCCTTCACCACATGATGTAGCACTGACTGGAACGTCAACCCTTGTAAGGGTGCTTTGTGCAAAAATCTATTAATGGTACTCGTGGTATTCGAATGGGCCATCTCTGCTAGCTCCTCTCCATTGGAGGAGGCCAAGCCACTCAAGAGGTGCTGCTGGCACTTGGTGCACTGACATTCTAGCAGTGCCTGTCTCACCAGTAGTGTGTTTGATTGTCATTCCTACTTCAAAAGACAACACAGACAGGGAAAGCGTGCAGCTGTGGGGCCAGGAGTTTGACAAACATGAGGCTTTTAGAACCAGAGGCATCTGAACTGAAATATTTCCTGTTACCTGACACATCCAGGTGTTCCAGGTTTGGGCACAGTGACACAACATCAAAGACCGCCTCGTTGGAGATGTTGTAACAGCCAGACACCTCCAGTCTCCTCAGTTCTGGACAGCACTGGGCAATGGTGTAGAGTCCTCTGTCTGTGAGCCGCCTGCAGCCACTAACGATTACCGTCTCCAACATGAGACATACGTTGGGTGTATCCTGACAAAGCCTCCGGGTCAGCACTTTAAGAGCCCTGTCTACGTTGATTGTCTCGCCGGTCAGGCGAATAGTCCTCCAAAGTCGGGGGTCCCAGGCAAGGTTATACCAGCGGCGGCACACGCGGGCACAGCGGCACAGCTGGTTGGTGGGCAGGAAGGAGAATATCTGGATCATGGAGTGATCGGGCAGCCGGTCTATGTTGGCCTGTTCCTTCTGATGCTTGGACGCCAGCCGGATGAGAGGATGAGTGAGACGGGTTGGAGGCGGCGAGTGGACCATGGCAACTGTCTCCCCAGTGACTGAGGACGAAGACGTCGACGACCCTCTGCCATTCTGGAAACCGGGGGAATTCGGTGGAAATATTAGTGCTGGACTGGGTGTGCTGAGCGTCCGCATGCTGAGGTCGGAGTCTGGAAGACAAAACACATTATTTCAGTAAGCAGTGGGCGGATGCAGAGCGCTCTGTGCAGCACAGCACCCTGCTAGCCCGTTTATTAATGGAGCATGATGGGCTTCAAGGTTTGTTGGCTTCAAGGTTTGTTGGGAGTTAAGCAGTCATTTTTAGAGAGTGAGGAAACACATATTTCAGAATCTATCTTAGGGTATGCTCTGAAAACGTTGTTCACCTTAGTGTTGGGTACGTGACAGAGAGGCAGCCCTGGCTGCGCTGTCAAAGCCATGCTACCAAAAGAGGGGCTGCAGGTCTGAGCCCTGTGATGAAGAGGAGATGGCAGTGGAAGTCCAGGGATTTTAATTCTCTATATTCTCAACTAAACACAGCAAGAAATGACTACATTTGAGTCACAGGCTTTTTTGACAGAGAGTAACTGCCTATAACCTTGGCACTACCTAGGCAGCTGTGGGCTGTTACGGGAGGAACACTGTGGTCCTTCACCTCTCAGCAAGAAGTCAAAGAAGAGCTCACAAGGCAAATGCTACTTCCTTCAGCAGACCTGGGCAGATGGGAAAAGCACAGCCCCCATATACTTATTTTCATTGTGTCATTAAAGAAGTTCATTTTTCACTCCTGCAAACTGGGACTCAGCAGCTCAACCAAGAGACCAGTGACCAGTTCTTGAAGGGGAGTTGGCTGTGCCTCTTCATGGGCATGCAGAAAGCACTCCTTTCCAACGGACTACAGTGAACTTCAGTTGGATTTGAAAAAAATAAGCCCAGAAAAGTAAGTGGCAAAGAAACAGCACACCTAGAAACTTGTTACAGAGCTGTTGCACAACATTGGCATGCACATTTTGCTAGGGCTAATTGTCACACTGGAAGCAGTTACCCCCCCAAAAATCCACACAAAACAATCTGCTGCTGCTTTACCTTCTTTATTTCACTTTACTGGGAAAAAGCAAGCACAAAAACAAAGGGCCTCTGCTACTAAGAAAAGTTGCCTTTGCTGTAAGATGATTTCAACTGCTTTCCCTCTGTGCTGACATTGCTGCCTATGAGTCATTCCCACTCCTCCTCACAGCTCTCCAAGCAAAGCAAGTAAAAGACTGAAAGACAACTAGGATATGATTCTGATAGTCAAGCAATGGGCAATACATTTAGAGACTCTGAGATACTTCAGCAGTACGCTACACAAGATGTAAGCAATGTATGACAGATTAATGTTGCTGCTAAGCACACTCTTTCCATCTCTGACCTCTCAGTATTGATCAGAAATTGGAACAGAAATTTCAGAATTTCAACAGAAATTCTTTAAGAAGGAACGCACCATCCAGAGATGAATACAGGATCCACAATTTAGTGCTCAGTAAAATTAAAAATATCATGAATTGAGTAAGAACAGCGGTTTTAGAGCACGAAGCTTTCCTCCTCGTCACATCTTCTGCTAGCACTTCAGTGTCTGGACACTTCAGGGAAGTGTGCAAAGGTGTCTCCTTAAGTAACATTGACTCTACAGCTCTGGGACTGGGACAGCATACACATGGACTAAGCAGGGTAGAGTCACAAATGCATTCAACAAACCTGCCCAAATCTGTGTTTACATAGAGTTTTAAAATTAAGTCTATTTTAGATGAATATGATCAGCGCATTACACATTAATTTCCCCATCAAGCCTTTACTTAGCCCAGCACAGGCACGCTCTGATCTCTCTAGCTACTGCAGTAGCAAGCACAGGCCTGCATTTTCACAGCACATCTGCAAGGGAGAGAGGCACAACTATTTAGCTGAAGAACCCAAGACACAAAGTCCAGCAGCTTGCCCAAGATGACCTTGTTCAGCTGCAGAGAGATGAAAATCATCATGTCACACTGAAGGAAAAACCTACACTACTCAGCTCCTTCCCTTTTCCTCTTCTGTATCTTGTTTTACTTAGACAGAAACTCAGTACTTCAGCAAATGACAGGAAAAATATTTTCTTCAAGGCTTCTGAGTCTATGCTGTGGCTAGGTGGACCTAGCCCAGGGGTTTGTGCATTTTTGAGCAAGAACTGTATCTTAATACAGAGTGGGTTTTGCAGACTCTGCTTCCCTTTGAGACCTCCTAATACCCCCTTGGCAGCTATTGTAAATAATTGCATCGAGGAGTGTTATTTGGAAAGCGTCTGGTATACTTTGGTATTTTAAAAATGAGATTTACAGCTGGAGAGAAAAAAAAACAAAACAGCAGCAGCAGCCAGGCTCCTGCAGACAAGCACTGACTCCACAGACCACTTAGGCAACACCCCTCTAGATTAATTTTTGTAAGGACTTACCATATGTTTGACCTCCCTCACATTACCACCAAAATCAAGGACAGTGCCTATAGTTAAACATGTGCAGAAGATGTGGCAGATTTAGAGCCTTTACTTTTTGCTCTTTTCTTGAGGTTTTAAGACAAGGATGCTTCTAAAATAAAAGAACACGCTTTTTTTTTCAAGTGCTGGATGTATCTTCCTTACTATATATATTTGGTATTGTGAATTCCTCTCCTTTCCTTCTACTTTTTAATTTCCTTTGGGCTTTTTGTTTGTTTGACTGTTGTTTGTTTTTCACACAAACCAGCACAAAAAGGGAAACCAAAATGATGTAAATAAAAGCCACAGAAGAAACCCTTGTTTCTACATCGCAAAACAGATGGAACTAAAATCAAAAGCAAAAAGTTTCATTTTTTAACATATGCTATAAACAATTTCTAGTACTGTGGGGATGATTACCTCCTGTAAGACAGTCTCCCAGCATATTTTGAAAACATATATTTATGTATGTCAGTTATTGTTGAAAACACCTAAAAATCTGTGCAGGGTTACATTCTTCCCTACCCTCCATTCCTACTTAAGTATAAAAAAGCATGTAATAATACTCCATGATTCTCCCCCTCTCCCCTGGTGATCACAGCATCAAGCTAACATGGCGAAGCTCCACTCTTTTTGGATCCGAAGTGTCATTCCTTCATCACTCCTGGGCACACTGTGAATAACCAATACCTTAGACCTTCTGTGTGCGTAATGAATTACCAAAATGTGGTTTTTAACTTAGACCTAGAGCTAAAAAAGGTTTGACCTTCTGTTTTATGGCTACGCTCCGTGATTTCTTCGTGCTCTCTTAATTCTCTCATTAGTATAGCAGTTCCAGATGTGCATCCTGTATCTCCTTTACCTTCAAACCTGAAGGTTCGTCGTGTGAAACTGGCTTCTTCCACCTTTGGGGCATGGACTTCCAGACAGACACATACGCACACACCCTGTCTCCCCACCCCAAAGTATTTTGGAAAAAGACTGCAGTGTGTCATTATATTTGAACAAGAGAGCCGAGAGAGCATTACTGGTCTGCTGAGCCTGTAATGCAATATGCTCTCAGACAGGAATTTTGCTGGTAGCTCAGCTGAACTCTGTGCAGAGGTATTCCCACTTACTGTTTGTTGTACAGCCCTAAGGGGAAAAGGAAAAAAAAAACAGGTGAGTCCAGGAGCTTTTTGCCAGTAAAAACTTGGAAAGCTTTTTGCTAGCATTTAAAGCTTCAGCAAAACACTTTGCCTACTATACATTTTCCATGCTTTTCAAGGATTGTTGGGAGGGGCTTCCTATAGCACTATCTGACCCTCTAAGGGTTTCTTTCACATTTTGCTCTTCACCATTTACTGACTGCTAGCTAACAAGCTGAGTCAGTCTGAGACAGGGCAACTTAACGACAACGGGACATTAATAACCACAACCCTGTGAGTGCAAATGAAGTTACTGACTGCAGTTCTCAATACAACCTTTACACACACACACCCTATACAAGCACTTCTTTTCTTCAAAAAACCAATTGTTTACAAGCCTGAAATGCAGCTTGACATTTTGGTGATCTTAGAAAGCAAAAAAACAAATTACAAAGCAGCCCTGTGCTTCCCCTCCCTACAACCTCTTTTGCCCCTCTCCCTCCCCAATTACCAATCTTCTGTGCAAGATGCTTTTTATTAAAGCTTTGCTTGGGCTCTAAAAATTGTTTGTTGATGTAAGAGAAAATTTCTTAACAATCTTTAAAGAAATCTCAAAAGATGAGTGCCAGAAACAGAACTGTAAAAGCTGACACAGAGGGAGAAAATGCACTGGAGGGAGTTTTCTTATTCCATTAGGAATCTGGTTTATTTCAAAGGATTTTTTTACCCCCCAGTTTGCTTCCCAAACATACATCTGGGGAAAAAGAGCCTTTAAATATATATGATTTAAACCAAGATCTAGTCTCTGTTCCTTCAGGCATTGCCAATAATATGCAGTCTCCAATTTCAGAACCAGAGAGAAAAAACAATGTTGTATTTTCGCTAGTCCAGTGGTGCACACTAACACGGGACACTTGATGTCCAGATCCCAGCATGGACTTTTTCAGAGTGAATAATTTTCCATGCTTAAAGTGTGACTCTGTTCAGCCACACCTTCCACTACCGTATCGCAGGTGTGCCTTTTTTAAAGTGAATCCTATACTGAGCTCCTCAACTTCACTAAATTAAAATGAAAATTTTGGTAAATATCACTCAAACTTCAGATTCTTATCTGACAACTATAAAGGATTCTTTGTGTTGATCTGTTGTTACCACTGAGGTTTTTAGCAAAACTAAGCCAAGAGTTAAACCAAACTATGTTCATGCTCTGAAAAGTCAGTATAGCTGAGAAAGAATAAAAAGCAATTGGCAGTTTTGTCAAAACGTCAGATGCAAAATAATGAGTGCAAGAAGCATTTACGCATAGTACAGAAATGTCACTTAGCATCTCATCAATAACAGTGTTGCACAGATATTACGTATTTTACTAAATGCAATGTGGGTATAGACTTTGTATTTTTACCACAATACCATCAACTTTGCGCATGCTGAGGAAGCACTCCTTCTACAGAGACAGGGGAAAGCGGGAGCTAATGGCTGTAGCAGCTACAGTCTACAGTGCAAAGGGGAACAGAAGCAGCTGACAGGCTTCTGCAGGGGAAACAGTGGGCTGATTCAATGAAAGACTTGTGAATTGAACAGACAGATGTCAAATATGGCTGTGTGCCCTTAGAGGAGATTGGGAAAAGGTATTAGCTAGGACAGCAGGCTGCAACAGGGCCATTTGCTTTCTAAGGCCATGGGCACAAAGTCCCAGAAAAAGTGATACCTATAAAAGGGCATCTTTCACATTGCAAACATTCTCAGCCCTTTCTTTCTCTCAGGCTGAGTTACCCTGCTGACCTCGGTTCCTCCCAGCTGCAGGAGGCTAGGAGGAACTGGAGAGCCCGTGATAGCAAAGAGGCAGCTGGAAGAAAACTCACTGCTCAAATTTGTGTGGGGCTGCAGCGGTCAAGTATGCCAGAAGGTGGGAAAGGGTTGCTTGGTGGAGATACCTACGTGATTTTGCAACTTTTTACAATCAAGAATGTACAGAATGGGAAGCGGAGTTGGATGAGCTCTCTCGTCTCTCTCCAGTATGGTTAAACCATCTCTGATGTGCATGTCTGCCCTGCTGTTAATTTCCAGAGACAGCTATTACCCAGGTCACTGAGGTGCCTGTTCCAGTGGTGACACCATATCAAGTTTCTAAGTTTTTCCTCTTACCCAACTCATAGAAGAAGCTGCTTCTTGCTCCTCTCCAAGTGATTGCAAAGAACAAGAAGTCTCCACTCTTCCTGCAAAGATTTCTCACATGCATTTGCTCAAACTTCAGCCCTTTCTTCCTAGTCACATTACTAACATTCACAGCTTCTCCTGGTTTTTCCTTTAGATTGTCTCTAATCTAATTTCTCTTAAAGTACAATGCTCCAAACAGCATCACACACTACCGCACCTCACCAGCAGTGGCTAAAGTGAAATCCTTCCCACCGATATTTCATGGAAACCACACTGTCAACCTTCCAGATTTCAATAGTCTCAGAAGGATGATGCATTCAGTACGTGATTTGACGTGTTGCCCAAATTCCCATGTGCCATACAGCTGCCTGGCCATTCATTTAGTTCGTCTTTGTTTATATAATCTATTCATCTTCCACACACCTGTATCCTTAGAGAGTAGTATGTTTTCTCTCTCCTTAAACTTCTATTTTTTCAGGAGCATTTTGAGTACAGAGAAACGTTCTCAAATTGTACTCATGTTCAGTTTTCCAAATATACTGCAGGTCCAGTGTCATAAATTTTAATCCATTTCTCTGTATATTGCTAGTTTTGTGTCTCAGTTCAATTCAAACAGATGGCTTCTGCAGAAGGATAGAAAAATTTAGCAACCTACTAAAGAATACTGTAGGGTAGAGCAGGGCAGATCTCTAAAGGGTCCTTTTAGAAACGTCATCACAGTTGACAAATACTCAGTGATAACCAGGCAATATACTATTCGCCTTCACTGGCCACCATATGGTGATTTAATTTAGTCCATATTTCACCGGCTTGTTTCCAACACAGACATGCAAAAGTTTAAATAAATCTGAGATAGGTTACAGCTTCTGTTTTCCTCTCACCAGACAATGTATTCTTACCAACACAGAAAATTAGATTAAAAACTTAAGAAGAGTAAGGTCAAGGGAACAAAAACATATCGGCATAGATCATAACTTATTTCTTATCCTGTGAGATGTTGTAGGATGCGCAACTCTCTTTGAGAGCAAAGACCTGCAACAAGGCTCGATATTTCAGTGTAAGAATGAGCAGTCTCAGAGTTCATAAAGTAATGGCATCCACATGCTCCTGGAAGAAATGGTTCCACAGAACTTAAAATAACCTTTTGTAGTTTTTAAAAACCTCCCATAGAATGTAATAAGAAACTGCACCTATTGTACAAGACCAGAGACTTTGTTACAAGGCCAGGTGGAAAAGGGATGTGTTGACTTAAATTTGAAGTCATTTCATAGTAGTTTCTGTGTGACATTTTACACCTTGGATTATACTGGTGTAACTTCCCTGTGATGTTGAGCTCCAGTTTTCTTTAGTCTATAAAACCCTCCACATGCATTTGGAGACCTGATCTTGCATTCCTGGCGTAGTCACACTAGACGCTTAAAGTCAAACAGCACTGCAAGTGAAGTAATCATAGTTTTATTAAGCAAATAATTCTTCCTTACAATATATTTGTCAAAAGCTGGAACTAATTTCCCCCCTACTGACTTTGTCCCCTGCCATTTGGCAAGAATTAATTTTCTCCCCATATTTTTGAACAAAGCTTAAAATACAAAGGGGGGGGGGAAGTAATCAACATATTAATTTATGAAGTCAGAGTGTCTTAATTTTGCCTTCAGTACCACTGAAACACTTCAGTACCACTAGCACAACCGTTCTGAGACAAGGGTTTGTCAGTGCATCATTGCTGGGAAATGACAGAGATTGATGAGATGGTGCATTTTTTCCATGTTCAGTAAATATTTAACCTCAAAATGAATTCCATACATGCTTAAGTACAAGCTCTTCTTAAACCCCTTCAGGTCAGATGCTCTCCCCACTCCTTGCGGTATGGTAGGGAGCTCCTCCAGCTGGGCTAGTTTATGTCTATGTTAGCAGCCCCGAAAGAGATCTGTGGAGCAAAAGTGTTACTGTAGAGAACTCGACATTCACAGGCCTGGGAAGTGGCTGTTAGCTTTTGGACAATGTCTGATTTCATCCCCAAATCTGAATGCTCACTAGGGGTTGCCTCTGGTGCTTTAGGTGTCCTGCCAGAACATATTTTTTGCTTTAGTTTCATTTTAAAGTAATTGGGTTCATACACTTTGTGGTACTAACTAAAGCACGTTAAGCAGTGACTAAAGGGAGGGTCATTTCAAAAGTGAGCTTTAGACCTGAACAAAAATGCTAGCATAGGTGAACTCACCGGCCAGTGAAGAACCCCCTGTCCACCTCCTCCAAACCCTGAGCTACCACCTCCCAGCCTAACCCGTACCACCTAGAGGAGAGACATCCTGTGTCCTGCTGGGTTGTCTGGACCGGATTATCAATGGACCGGACACGTTGCATTTCATTGTCCCTCATTTTCTGGTTTACCACACCCACGGGGATCCAGTCCTTTGCTGTTCAATGCATTGCTTTGAAATGTGCAAATCAATTGAGGTTAAAATGAAAATAAGCATTTACAAGATGCTTATATATAAGCATCTTCTATATACTTCTATATTGAAGTTTAAGATAAATAAGATAACAAAACGATAGAAGTATGCTTAATTTCAAAGTCATGCTAAAAGGTCTGTCACCCTCTCTCTCTCTCTACCTGACAAGGTGTTAGAAGGCCTTAATTAACCCCAGAACTCTGCCCTGGTGAATATGAAAAACCTTCCCAATTTGTCCAGAGAATGATTTGGTTCAGTGAAACAACTACGTTCTGCCTGTTCTTTGAGTTACTCTGACATACTCCAAGGTCAAAATTTTGTCAAGTAAAACACTTTCCTGCCTGACTAGGCAACATTTACATTTCTTGTTCCACTTTTTAATCTATTGACCTTAATTTTTCATTTAAAATCCACTTTACATAAATATAGGTAAGATGAGTGCACACTGCTTAATATTGGTTTTCAATCTATAGATACATGGCCAGAACCAGTCGCTTAGAGTGACGCTGAGCTGGGGCAAACAGACCCTATTCTGTCTTTGAATGATATGCTGACATGAAGTTTGCGTTATGCAAATGTATCTTTGCAATTTATATAGAAAACTGGAACAAATGCCTACTGGCTCCCAACTTCAAAATGCAGAAATCCCATCAGTTGCTCCAGTCAGGTGTAGCTGTTCTACTATTTCACCTCTCAAAAATGGGAAAAAATGGAATAGAAAATGTAACAGTTTACATTGTTCTAGAACTTTAAGATAAGTTGCGGGACATAAATTTATGGGAGGGAAACATTTTCAAAATCCCCAGTTGTCCACATGGATCAAAACCAAGAGGACTTGCAGAACCCTGAAATGTAGTTCTGGCAGATGTGTGTTGCTCTAAATGGAAAATAATATACAAAGCAGAGGAATGCTTGCCTCTGAGGAAAGCTGACAATATAATCACTTTGTTGTGTAATCAAGATGACTTGCATCCAGTTGGTAGCAAACCCTACAGCAGGCAAATAATTCCCCCAAGAATGACTGTTTCCAGCATATTTGCCACAAGTGAATTATTCATGTAAAAGAACATTGGTTTTAATAATCAAATACTGGCATTTAAAAAGCACATGACTCTTAGAAATTATTGACTTTTAAATTAACAGGGGATCCAGGATTTGACCTCCGAAATTGGAGAAATAAATGGTAAGCAATAGGCTAAACAGAAGAAGGAACAGTAGCAAGAGACTTAAAGCCACGAAGTTGTGCTCTTCTCTTAACACTCAAGTTTAGATGTTAAAGATTCATTAAATCAATGTAATCTAGAATAGTCCAAATATCCTTCCTAAAATAAATTAAAGAATAGTAAACATAGGCATTGTTGATAATCTGGGAAGAGACAAGCCTCCAAGTTATGGGACAGAGTTGTACACAGCACAAGAAGAGGTCTCTAGATTAAAAAACCCAAAAACCACCCCAAAACAAATGAGAAGGTACAGTCAATCCCAACTCAGCTTAGTTCAGCCCAGCTCCTTCTGGATTGTCCTGTGAGATACCTGCAAGTGCCCACCTGATGTCCCAGCTGAGGATTTGTATGTCGAAGCAGATGATGTACCCCTCAACCAGCTACATTATCAGTAAGGAAGTGATAATCAAGCAACAACAAAAAATGCTGCCAACAGAAAAGAGAACACAGTCCCCTTCTGTAAAAACTACTCAATAAGTTACCAAGCCATTGCTCACTCCCAGATGTGGAGGTGAGCTCTTTTCAATCCTGTAGGAGAATTACACAGAAGTGGTAAAAGTTTTCCAGGCTTTACTAATCAGCAGAAGTGTTTACTCCCAGACTAATGCTTTTGCAGACTTGGAGGGATTCCATCAAGAATCCTGCCTGGGTTTGTAGGATTACATGGATTACAGAAAATCAGCAGAATTGTGCAAAGCATAACTGAAAGGCTGACCTGCAACACCTGCTCCTGATGCGTTCAGATCCATTTACACTTCAGTTTCCAAAGTTTATTTTCTTTCCCAGGAATGAGATCCCTTCAAAAGCACCTGCTAGCATCTTGGCAAGCATTCTCCCATTTTGCAGACAAATACCTTATTTCTAGAGCTGCATCCCCCCTCCCTTTTGACGCGTGGCCAAACTGAGAAAGCAAAGCTGGTCTCCAGGGCTTTTTGAAGGAATGGTAGAAAACTTCATTTAATCTACAGTTC
Organism: Ardeotis arabs; assembly: GCA_011801015.1. Classification (NCBI taxonomy): domain Eukaryota; kingdom Metazoa; phylum Chordata; class Aves; order Otidiformes; family Otididae; genus Ardeotis; species Ardeotis arabs. The sequence goes on from JAAGAY010014261.1 coordinate 36,573, forward strand.
TATGTTTCTTGCAAATCCACAATGCTACTACTAAACTTACAGACAAAGGAATAAATTCAGCAAGGATCTGGCCAAAGCCAAATCCCCAACAAATCGCCTTTGGGATCTAAGTGAGAGGAACGCTCTGGAGGGGATGAAAGAAAAGAAATGTAGGTGTCCAAAGCAGAAATCCAGGACACCAGCACAATCTAACACCCCTCTAACAAAGATACATAAACCAAGAAATTTTCATAACAAACACTTCATGTTATAAGAGCCCTGTAGTGACGGTCAGCAGCAGTCATCTATTGTGTTACAAACACACTCGATATACACAAAATGACGCACTGAGGAAGCACATAGTGCTTATTCAGAACCACAAGGATGAAAATTTTGTTTATGGGAAATTCGGGAGTTAAGCTGGGAAAGAGACACGGCCACTGGCAGCTTTCTCCTACCAGAAAATGTAACTGGCTCAAGCCCAAGCGCACTACGTTTCGTGGATTCCCGACCACCAGTATGAAGCAGTCCCAGGCTGTGTCAAAACAGATGGCACTCACCACTGCAAAAGTGGCGCATCAGCCATCCTCAAAAACCCGGCCCTGCCGTCTGAGGTCCCACTCGCTGTGTCTGTGACTTGTGATGTATAAATTACAGACTGCTATTTATACGCAATAGCATATGGTGCTCTGACATTTGAGGAGTATCAGATGTACACGCACACAAGTAAATCAAGAATTCAGCACTCTGTATTTATGGCAACTTCAATAACTTCCCAGTCTACTGAAAGCCATGATAAACAATCGCCTCATTGTGCATAAAATATTAACTGACTGTAATTATTACTTTCCAATTCACTGTGATTTCAATTTACTGAAATGAGATAAACAAAATTATTCACCAATTGTTTTCATGTCATTTTGGTTTCATTATGTCAAAATCAATATGAAGAAAAATAAAATGTTATGTTTATGTCCATGCAATCGCTGAAAGAGTTATTATTCAAAGCAAGAATTCTGGCATTACCTGAATCCTTCCATCTCTTATTTTTCATATTAACCTAACCTAATTATATTAAACACCATCACTGATTTCTAGCTCTATATGCAATTTCACATTTATCCTCGGATTTAGCATCAGCAGCTTATGGTGATATCTCAGGGAGCAGACTTAAAGACAGGACAGCAGCAGCATTTGGAATCAAGAAATATTTGGCATGTGACAAAAGAGAAAGGCCCTTTTCTTTACAAAGCCCAAGAAAAAAAAAGTAAAAGTGAACCTGACGGGGTGAATCGCATTAATATATATAAATAGCCAATGGGAGGGCGTACAGGAGATGGAGCTGGGCTCTTTTCAGTGGTGCCCAGTGATGATCAGAGGCAATGGGCACAGATTGAAACACACTAAAAAGACCTGTACCAGCACAGTCTGGGGGCTGATGAGCTGGAAAGCAGAAAAATCCTCATGGACATCAAGTTGAATAGGAGCTAAGAATGTGCCCACTGTAAAGAAGGCCAAGAGCATCCTAGGCTGCATTAGGAGGAATGGTGTCAATGGGTCAAATGAGCTGATGCTTCCCATCTGCTCAGCACTGGTGAGGCCACACCTGGAGTGCTGTGTCCAGTTCTGGGCTCCCCAGTATGAGAGAGACATGGACATACTGGAGAGAAATGCCACAGAGATGATCAAGCGATTGGAGCATCTGACATATGAGAAGAAGCTCACAGAGCTGGGATTGGTTACCCTTGAGAAGATAAGACTCAGGGGGATCTTATCAACACATATAAATACCTGAAGATAATGGAGCCAGGCTATTCTCAGTAGCATCCAGTGAATAGACAAGAGATGGTAGATTCAAACTGAAATACAGGAAATTCCTATTTAAACAAAGTTTTTCATGGTGAGAGTGGTCAAGCATGGGATCAGGTCGCTCAGAGAGGTGTGGAGTCTCCATCCTTGACAACAGTGTCCTGGGCAACATGCTGTATTCAGTCCTGCTTCGAGCAGAGGCTGGACAGTTTCAAGAGGTTCCTTCTAAACTCAACTAAACTATTATGTGATTACCAATTCAATTGAGCCCATCAAGCCTCTTCTCTTTGAGGCTTTGCATAGAAGAGCAAACTGTGCCTAATCAAACCCTCATTAAAATGTCATAATAAATGTGTTAATTCACAAACTCTGAGTGAAGAGGTTAAGTAACCTTGACCTGTGTAGTTGAAGATATGTACCATTACCTCCAGTGTATGTAGACAGAAGACAGAGGTGATGAAAAGGTTCCTGTACTTGACAAGGTATGAAAGAAGGAGCAGTAGCAAAATTTGAGACTAAGAGAAAACACTGTCCTTGAGGGTTTAAAATGATCACACAGTACACAATTAGGTCAAGGCATAGGCTGCTGAGAGGATGAGTTAGGATTGACCTCTAGAGCTTTCTAGGAAACAGTGAGATAAAAAAAAAAACACCCAAACAACAAAACCCACACAACAACAGAGGAATTCATCAATGAAGAAAATTCTGCTTTAGGCTGCTGTTTAGACAAGATGACCCAAGAACTTTCCCACCCTTTATCATCAGCCAGCCCCGATCTGTCAGCCATTCTTGCCTTTCTGAAACAGAGCAGAAAAACTCTTACTGAAAAAAATTTATCAGGGTGTATGAAGAATGAAGGACAGAATAACAGCGAATAGTTGATGCTTATTTCCATTAGCGAAGCTGTGCCACTCTTTTCTATCAGGTTAGCACAGATACACGCTTTGTACTGAGAAGCAATGCCCTTGCTACAACTTTTTCAAAGGTTTTTCAGCACACACTTTTACAGATTTTGTACTCCTGATTCATAATATGCAGACCACTCTCCATTGTGGGAGAAAAGAGGATGAAGTTCACTGCCATGTACATGAGCCACAGAGCGCATTAAACCCTGCTCATGTGGGCTGGTAAGACTGCTGCACTTCCATGAAAATTCCTCAAGATGTGCTTTTTTTTCCCCTCTAATACAATGCATATACTGAAGATCTTTGTAACTTATAACTTGAGTTTGAAAGACAGCATTCGCTGGCCTCAGCTCTGGGACTCCTGAGCAGCATACTCCATTGCTAGCCTTCCTCCTCGGTGCAGAAAAAGTGGCACGCATTCTCTTTCTCTGCAGAGTTGATGCTACAGATTTCTTGGTGGGACGCACTATGTTAAGTTTGTGGACAACGACTACATGGACTACTAAATTGGCACTGAGGTCCTAGTGAACTCACACTCAGACTACCTTTAGTTCAACGGACACTTTTCCTTATAAGACCGACTTCAGAAGTCAGGCTGATTGACGCAAACCTCAGGTGAAACTTATGCTCTGTTAAGCTGCAGAGAGAGCACAGCAGTATCTGACTGGTGCAATACTATTATATTTAAGCAGCAAAGTGATGACAAGGTTGTGTTTATAGGATATGTGATGAAAATTAAGGTACATGTAATGAGCCTTGGGTTCTAGAAAAGGCATTTCACACTGTTACAGTTCCACTAGGTGCTGAGGTTTCAGGTGGACAAATAACAGTAATGATTTCATCTTCTCCTTCTTAATTGCACAAGATTTCAAGTAAAAGACTAACACAAACCCAAAATTTATAAAAATGTATTTCTAGCATTTTTCAGTATAATTTGGAAACACGGAGCACAGTCAATAAAGAGAGATCACAAAGTCACATTTTAAAACTTCTAATGAGGAGGTAAAAAGGATTTATATTAGGAAATGTTTTAGAAACCTGCAGTGACTTCATATTTTCCAGCTCACTGGATTTACAAGCGAAGAGGCTGATGCTGCAGTATCTGGATGCTGAGTACTTCCTGGGATACACAGAGGAAGAGCAGCTACTGTAAGTTCAGAGCAGTCGGCATCTCACAAGATCACAACTCCCTTCCATCCCCGGCTATATCTGGAACGCTGCTGGACTGGTTTACTCTCTCTGTTATATCTGTGGCAAAGACACTTTTCTAACATCAGTAATTGCCTGGAAAGTATTCCCCTCATTTCATTATGCTGAGCTACACTCCATTCATGCTGGATTCGTGACTATTTATAGCACGTACCAGGTACAGTAACATGACACTGTGAAAGTGTCAGTATGAGAAATGCTGAATTAAGAAGTGAGATGAGATTGCAAACATTGGGCCACTAAACTACTATAATGCAGTTATAGCGACATTTACTTGTTCCTTCATTTTAATTCCATTTACAGAACATGTGCAAGCCAGTGATAACACTGGTATCACATACAATTCAGGAAAACACTTTTATAGCCCTGAGGGTGATTCAAGAAGTAGTACAAAATGTTGAAACTTTCATTATTTAATATCTTATCCAGTTTGGAAGACAGTGAAACCTGTTGCAAATTCCTGACCACCCTTTCATTTGTGGCAATAGTGCATCACAAGGCATCCCTCTTGTTCAGTTTGGATTGACTGTTTTGACATGAGACATGGAAGGAAACAGAGGTGACAAAAGCATTGCTCCTTCTGAAGTAGGACATTTTCAATGACAGCAGTGCACGTGTCAGCTTGTATCTTACAGAGGTGTCTCTAGTACTAGAGCACTGAAATCCTTCCATTTGAATCTCAGGAATTAAATTCTCCCTAGGAGCATCTCCATATCACATTAAATGGGTCTTTGGTTCACTGCCTGCTGAAATGGGATGTCTGTACATCACCCTGGAGATGGAAAACAAGCTATCAATGATCTGTCTCTCCACCAAGCTTCTTTGCATGTGGCTTTTGCAGTATTTGAATTCTGCCACTGCAGCATCAGGCTGTGATTTAACGGCATAAAACCCTAGCATGAAAGTAGGTCATACCTTATAGAAAGGCTTCTGTTCCCAGGGTCTGCATTAGCAGAGTATGAGATTGATAAACAGACTGCACAGTTCATATGGAGCTTTACCCCTTATTGAACAAGACCTGCTCTTGAGCATCCTGCCTTTTTAAGGAAAATACCTTATAAGGCTTATAAGGCTTTGAGTTTACTGAAATGAGGTAATAAACACATACCTTTGCTGAAGTGATATTTGACTCACAGGGTTTTATGTTGAATGGCCTCTGTTGATTTAGAAATCTGTGTTTCATAAACTCTGGAAGGAGAGAAGCCTATATTCCCAAGTGATCTGCTGTGTTATAAAACAGCCAGAAGCCATTTGAAAACCCCACAATGAGAAAAGGCTTCAGAGAGGTGCGCAGTGCCTCCACCCATGAGGGCCGATCATTAGGCATGGACATCAGCTTTTCCTTCCTCCGAAACAAAGGTGGGATGCCTGCCTTGGGACTGCGTCATGGTTCCTGCACACCCCAGCCAATCAGTCACTTCTCTTCCTTACTTTTTATATCTACAGCACTCACCAGTGAAGCTACTGAGTCTTCTTTACTGAGTATAATGAGTTTCATGCAAGTGCAGCCATATCTGGGGAACAATTCAGGCAGAATAAGTTATTTTAGCTGAGACTACAGCTGGCAGAGCCCGCTCCTTTGGCAAATCGCTTAAGTCCTCGTAACAAAGCAAAGCCTCATCTGCCTGCCGTACATTGCAGCAAGCTCACCAGTCTTTCTGTGAACAGCTATTTGATCCTTGAAGGGAATTTAGATTTTTGTTTACAGAAAAACTCCAAAGCATCAAGAACACAAAGCAATCTCATCACACTCGAACTGCATTTAGCAGCCTTGCGGTACACAAAGATATGGATGGAGGGTGTGTTTCTATGCCCTGCCCATGCAGCAGAGATTACTGCTGATATCAAAATGAGTTCTAGGAACACACAATGACGGCATGGCTCAGCCTTGGCAAGTGGTCTGGGTAACGCTACTTTTTAAGATAGGAATGTGAGCGAACCATTTGTGATGTGCATGTGTAAAAAAATGCATAAAACCAGAGGGTGCTTCCCAAAACTGATCATGTTAAAAGGGAAGAAAATCATCACCCTCCAATGAGTCACCTTAAAGAGGAAGAAAAGTATCAGCCAGAGAGCGCAGCCTCCCAGTCAGAGGCCATGAGCTGCCTGCTTTCAGGCAGGGACCCACACCTCCCGGGGTGCACCTGAGCTTGGGGGTGCAGCCTCACCAGCTGCACGGAGCAGCTCAGGGCCCCAGCAGGTGAGAGCACCCACATCTCCTGCAGGACATGGGTGCACCCCTAGATGGGGCAGGGGGACTCTGGTAGAGTAGTGCCACACGTGCTGGTAGAGTGTGTGTGTACTGTGAAAGAGAGACTAGAACTTTTAGGGATTAAAGCTGTTTATCTGTAGGCGTTTATTAACATGTGTTCAATGTTATGATTTATCTGTGACATTACTGGTACTCATCCCAGATGTGCAGTTCATTGGCTACTGATTAATTTCATGTCATTATTAAATTGCTTTGATCCTAATTTTGGTTCAAACTACATGAACTGAATAGTACCTCCACTGCAGCGTATGGCTGTGGTTCATCGCTCACTGATATTTGTTTCTATTCTACTGTTAAGGATGAGAAAACTGATTTACAGTGAGTGTTGATGAGAGTTTCAAAATAAAGCCAGGATTAAAGAGCGTTTTTTAACCAGCTGCAACAAGCCATTGCTTAGAAAAGGTGTGGACAAACTCCAAAAGCAACCTAGATCTCACTGTGGATTTGTGGAGCACCGGTATCACTGCACAGCGGAGCAACAGGGAGATGCTGAACACCTGCACTGAAGGATCATGTTCTGCCTCGGCAAGGGCTGCAGCTGATTCAGACTCAGGTTCTCCAGCAGGGAGTCACGACCTTGGAATAATCTAATTATCTCTCCATACATATATGTGTATTATTTTCCATATATAGCTATATTTGGCTATATCTATAGGCAGGTTACTATAATTACAGATGGCCAGAAATGAAACAGCAGCTCTGAATTTTCTTACTAAGTATGGAAAGTACTGGAAACCACAGAAGTGCTATGACTGAGTGAAAAGCTTACCTTTCATCTATAAAAGTGTGGGCCAGGGAAAACTTAATAATATACACCTAAGATCATTAGGAAACCAAATTAAAGACTATTAGATAAATTATTTGAAACATTTTTCTAGGAAAAGGTGTAAAATTCCTTATGAGGATATTCCAATCACACAATTAAATCAGCAGGATCTTACTCTATTAACTTTCTCTCTTTTCTTGTCTTAAAATATTTAAGATCAGGTATTGGCATGCTACAATAGATGAGTTTCTTTGCAGAATTATATATATATATGGGAAAAAAAAAGAACCAGAGGCACAATAGTAATGACTATTTTTTTAAGCTGAGTTAAATTTAGCTTATTATGTTAAAATTAATTAGAAAGTAAGTAGTTAAGCCACAGAACATTATTCTGACAAGTATTTGATATACCTTTACAATAAGGGGCACTTATACAGATTTCATCTGCTATGTTTAAAACTGAGACACTTTGTGATGGCACTGCTCAGAAAACAAATAAATATGATCTGTAAAACTTTAAGAGATTTCAAGCTATTGAAATATTGTAACTGTAAATTTACACCACAGGGAAAACAGCTTTCAGTGTGCGCCCAGTGCACCCTTGTAACTCATCCAGGCAATGGCCCTTCTCACTCTCCTGAGAGTAACGCTACTTTGAGTTGTACTAACCTATGAGAGGCACAACTACAATAGTCTTTTCCGGGCTCCTACCCATGCTTTAACTGAATTCTCCCTTATTAAACATGTCTTCCCTTTCAGCAGAATGTAACAAGCACACACACAATAAACCCTGAGAGTGATTTTGGGTTGTATTTGGTCCTCAGGTGAGCTCCAGTGCAGCCAGCGGGGTGATGCACTAGTGCAGGACCAGAACTCCCAGCTGTGGGAACTGTGGAGAGCAGCCCAGAGCTGGAGGCAGCTGCAGCTGTGGGAGACATGCTGCAGAAACAGGACACATTCCCAAATAATGGGAAGCACAGTGGTTTCAGAGGATACCACGTGCACTGAGAGCTGGCTTCAGTACGGCGGTGTAAACGTGCTGCCACTTCACACATTTCGCTTTTGCATGCCCTCTCTTAAAACCAACAACTCCACTGCACAATATGATGTAAAAAATGTCATACAGATAATGATGAGTGGAGCCAGAGGATGAAGCTAGATGGTTATTCTTACATTTTAAACAATATAAACTGGACTAGGCAATTCAGTTTATACTTAATTGTATACTTTAAAACAAGATGTTATAACTATTGCACCAACCCATAAGGAATTCAGATGCTGTTGGACATCTTGGCAACCTTGATGTAAATTCATATTCTGCTTCTTTCAAAAGGCTGTATCCAAAAGAAACACTGCATCCAATGTATTGTTAAGACTTTCCCCAGCATGTGCTTTGACATCTAGGCAAATTTTATGAGTCAGGGTGGTTGAGAAGCTTAAGCAACAGACTTGATGCTGCTGCATCTGACAGATTCAGCACTTGGAGAAAATAAGTTGCCTGTCTTCTTTTGACACCTGAACAGGACTGCTCAGCAGCTTGGCTTCATGCTGCCCATCAGTACACTCACATCGACATTCTCCAGCTTCAGCACACAGCCAGCCACGGCACGCAGCTGGGCTGAGCGGCCTCCTCTGCAGCTGGCACTTACATGTTCCTGGTAACACGGAAGGAACAGGACTCCCACTGCACTTGGAGACACCCGTACTCTCAAAGCAGCTGACAGGCACCTAAATTAAATCAATCATCTGCAAGCACGCCACAGTATTAACTCCCCCGTGTATTCCCCACCACAGCACTGGCAGCTTACTTCTATCACATCTGATTAGTCTCCAATAATTATTTATCAGCCTGAGAAGCAGCTCTCAATGGCAAGCACAGCCTAGTCGCAGAAGAGGTCTCTTTCCTTGCGATTGCACATGCCAGTACCGGAGTGCTAAAAGCAAGTGAAGTTCACAGAGCTACAGAAGGATTTTTTTTTCCTCACAGGAATATTATAGGTTGGCATGACCACATGGTGCCACCAACTTGACTGTGTTAGATATTCCATGAAGATGGTACAGAATATGACACTCTGGAAACCACAGTAAGCAACACATCTAATAGTTGTGCTCACCCTGTCACGCGTCTTTCTCTGTCCTGAGGTCCCTCTACTACTCTGAGTGTTCAGATACAGCTGCTGAAATGCAATCTGTTGTTTCCCAGCACTAGTAGTAAAAACCATTCAGCCAGAGCCAAGTTTAACTTGTCCACCCATCACAGGCAGTAGTTGCAGCAGACAAAATCTGAACATGCAGATACAAAGTGTTCTAGTTTAAAGAAAAAAAAGAAAAAGCAAAAGGAAGCAGGTGCTTGGGGAATAAGCTAATACATAGTACAACATAAACTTCTCAAACACCTCAAGTTAGAGATATAGCAGACTTGAAATACAACTTTCTGGATACACCACTGTACCATGCAGTTTGGAATCACCAGCATCTTGCAAGCAACTCTGAAAAACTTGGCAACCAACAGGTTCATTACTTTAAACAGTTTCAGTTTTCAGTTCAAGTTCTGATTATGTGTATGACAGAACATATCCAAGCTGAGATATGCTATGAGGATTCTTCTAGTAAATCAATAACCAAAACAAAGTCTGTTAAAGACGATGACTGTTTAACATTCACTCATTAACTGTTCCAAAATTTTATGAAGAAAGACTTGATGTCACTTAAAAAAAAAAAAAAAAAAAAAAAAAAAAAAAAAAAAAAAAAGAAAAA
>JAAGAY010014265.1:0-14269 GCA_011801015.1 Ardeotis arabs
CAGACTACTATGGCATTGTTTATACCCATATAATTAAGAAAAATTAAAGGTGTGTTTCCTATTCCTTTTTGATAACTGAGGAATGTGAATTAATAAAACCAGCATCTTAGCAGCCTCAACTGCATCCTAAATTGAGACTGACTAAAAGTCCTATTAAAAGCATCATGTGGCATTTTATTAACCTCCTGCATACCAATTCACCCAAAAAGCAAGGAAATTAATAGCTCTTGAAAAAAAATACATCCTGTAAAAAATTTAACCTACTTTGAACAAAGTGAAATGTTGCATTCTTGAAGGAAAAGTCAATTAAAAAAATGCCACTTGCTATATTTAATCAGTTTAAGTAGGCGTTTCACCATGGCAGAGTCTCAGAGATGGAGATGGTCAGTTTCTTTTTTCATTGAAGAATATATTGCAAGTAATACTGCAAAATACAAATTCACAAACATTATTAATTTCAAATAATAGATATTTCACAGCTTCATTTGTTACCCTGAGCATTTAACATAGTTGTTTCTTGCGTAACTTTCTATTACTGCATTTATCCATATCTAGTAGAATTCTGCACTCAAAAATCAGATTGTTGTAATCACAGAACATACTGATAGTGTGAAAGCTCACCCTTCGAGGACTAACTCCAGGCAATAAGAGTTTTCTGATGATATCTTTTATCTTCTGTAAGTTACAATAAAATCACTAGCTTTGTAGTTGAATTTATTTGCTCCAACTTTTCAGTTTTAAGAAAGTTGTTTGGTGCTGATTTTCTATGCAATGTACGAGGATGCTTCAGAGCACAGCTGTTATGGCCCATGAACAGCAGTCACTCAGAAGATATTAAAGGAGCTAAGCATGTAAGCTGATAAACTGGAGAAATACTTGTCTCAGGGTAAATTAATCTGCAATTCTATAAATGCATAGTAAGTTTGTAAATTTGTTCACACTTTTTTCTTTTTCTTTTTCCTTTTCTTTTTTTTTTTTTTTTTTTTTTTTTTAAACATCTTGATGGCATTGGATAAAGATATTTATTTCCAAGCGCGTTTTTCACTCCTGGTGTTATTTCTACCTTCCCCACATAGCTGCTGTGTTTTATCTGGGCACCTTACCTCGGGTCGTGGCAGTCTCCTTTGAGGATACTGTCCCTGCTGTACCCCGGGCCAGCTGTTAAGACTGCAGGGAGAGGGCCATATGAACACTGCAGCTGGTGGTCACCACTTACACCGCTGTCTTTTCTTCCTTGTACATCTCTTCTTCCCCAGAGTAACGCAGACTGCTTGCTGTTACCTAAGTCTCCATTGCTAGGGTTGGGCAAGTTTTAATATCAAACAGAGGTGGACTTCAAAAAAAAGAAGTGTGTGTGTCCTGAAGAGTTGGAAGAGAGCAGACTGAGGAAAGGGGAATTTTACCAAGCACTTTTTTGGGTCTACTGAAGAGCAGTTTTAACTGAAAACTTTGTTATTGGGAAAATTGTTGGGCTGCAGTATGAGGGAGACAACTTTTGTTCGTGTTGAGTTGTATTTTATCATATTTGGAAAAATCTATACTGACTTTCCCTGAGTTTTGGATCATTTACAAGTATCTAGCTAATTGAACAAAGAATTTGGTCACTTCTAAGTTTGTTTTTCTGCTCCCCAATACAGATCTCGATCGAGTATAGCCTCATTTACAAGCGTAAGCACCCAAACTGCTTGTGACGATCAGGTTGTCAAATTCTGGGATGAACTCAGTTTAGTTGGCTTACCAGATGACATTGATGTTCAAGCCTTATTTGAGCCCACAGGTAAGATACATTGCTATCCTCTTTTTTTCCCCCCATCTAGTAGTAATACAGCAGCTACAATGACAGTGAGTGAAGTTTGTCAGCTGTGGTTTTCTGTGCTCTGGTGTTTGTCAAGTGTTCGATTATGGTTTCTTAGCTTTTGCCAATGGTACATGGTGGTTTTGTATTAGTTAGTCGCCAAGTACTGGACAGAATCAGTGTCAACTTTTAATGGCAAAATATTTCTAATCCACTGCTGAACTGGTGTTCAGGTGGTAACATGTTCAGTATCATGATTCTGTTTTGGGGAGAAAAGGAAAAAGAAATGAGACACAGCTTAATAATAATGCTTAAAGTCCTAATCCTGTAGCCTTGCCTAATCTCCTGCTGCTAATGCGGGGTTATCGGAAATAATGGGGTGGAAGAGTTAAAAGAGCAGCATTGCTAGGGCAGTAAAGGCATAATGCACTTGCATATTTCCAGTATCTGGAGATTTTCTGTCAGAAGACTGTCTGGTTTGTCATCTGCTCGTTCATTTTAGTGGAACTTTTCTTTTTACTCAGTTGTGAATTACTTTTTCAGAAAGCATCAATGCCCAAGTGCTTTGATGCCAGCAGTCCACTCAAGTATTTTGCCTCACAAATGGAAATATATGTTTGCAATGTATAAATGTCATTATTTCATGAGTGTGGAAAGTAATTATGAAGTCTAATTAAAATATTTAATAGTTTGTTTTAAATATCATACCATAGGGTGTGTGGATGGACAGGAGGGTTTGTCAAGCTAAACTTTTTAGAGTTGTTGTTATTTGTGGATGACTCTTCTGAAGCCCTTACAGACATTTTTGGGGGAGTTTTTTGTTGCTGAATGATAAAGTTGACCGAGTACTTAATTTCAAAAGCTAGTATAAAGGATCATTTCTAATCTGCTGTAAAGCTATCTCAGAATTCCTTCAGAAGCATGCATCATTTACATTGTTTTCATGGTAATTTAATTAGAAACTTCTTTTAAGAGATACGTCTTGAGTTCTGCAAATTCTGATTTTTTTTTTTTTTTTTTTTTTTTTGTTATGTAGATAAACATTTCTAATTATATCTCTATAATGTGTTTGTTGTGTTGATGCAGTTTTCTTGGTCATTTATATAGTGTTTTTGTTCATGCTGTATTTTGAGCTTTTAGAAGTTTTGTATAGAATTCTAAGTATCACGTGGGCATGTTCTGCATGAGCATACAGATCTGTGTCTGGCCCTTGGAATCATAAGTTCAGAGTACATCCATAAACAAATGTTATTGCCAGTGAAAAGTAAGATCAAGTATAACTCTATGTGGGTGTCTCACACAAACGTTGCATATGGAATCATAAAGTCATAGAGTCATGTACCCCCCAGTGTTATGATTACATGATCAGGCATCTGAAAAGTAGAAACAGATCTAGAGAATGTGCTGAAGTGAAGAGGAAGGTGTGTTATCTGTAAAAGAAAACTGCAGTATATTTAGTGCCTGATAGTACCTGCAGTATATTCAGTGTTTGGTAAGGGCATTAAATGTTGCAACAAGAAAAACAGGAGGAAGAGAGACCGTTCATTTTATCTGGCAAGTATTTACTACTAGAACTAAGTTCCATGCTTGGAAGAAGTGCCTGACAGAGTTGTACAACCAAAGCTCTTTTTCTTTCATAACGCATTAGGTCATTGCTGGGCTCATCACCGCTGTGCGGAGTGGTCATTGGGAGTCTGCCAGACTGAAGAGCAGCTATCGGTGAACGTGGACAAAGCTGTTGTCTCAGGGAGCACAGAAGTGAGTAAAAAGACTTGAATGCTCAAGCCAGTAAGAAAAAAGGGGCTAGGATTGGAAAAAAGATAGTAGACTAATGTAATACAAGGTGTGACCAAAAATATCCACATATGGATCTCTGAGCTCACATTTACAATAAGATTTCTTTCGACAGGTATTCTTGATAAAATCTACTGTTGCAACTTATTAAAAAGGCTTATGGGGTTGCATGGAATGTATCATTAATTAGTCCTGAGGTAACTAGAATGTAGGAAGTACCTCACTGACCAAAACAAAATACAGACAAAAGAAAAGTTGAGTTCAAATTAGCAAGTGTCCTGCTGCGAAGAGGAAATACTTACTTTGTAAGTTTATTTTCTGAAATTATATGACTCAAATGTAGTAAAAAAAATTCTCAGTCACTTTCATACCACTTTCAAAAAGGAGCTTGGTATAGGGAAACTAGTATTTACCACAAAGCCTGTGTTGCTACTTCAAATATTGACAGAAATACAGTCTTTTAATTTGAAATGATAATGTATTTGGAAAAGTACCTTTGCAAAGGACGGACTCCTTCTGGTGTCATATTCTGATACTGGTTTGAAATGATTGAGAGCTATTTCACATTGTTTTTACCACATGTAGCTGTATTTTTTGGTCATATTTAATCATGTCTGGTAGATTATTTCAATAATTTTAGTTTTTTCTATATTAATTAGCCATGCTATGTGGGGTTTTTTTGCTATTTTTCCCATGATCATGCTTAGGCTTATTTTTACTGGATTCTTAAAGTTTTTCATGTATTATATTAAAATTTAAAAGTCATGTGGAAGATACCAGTAAATGCTCTCCACTGTGTGGGCTAAAAAGCTGCTTCAAATCAGTCTTTCAGTACAAGCCATATAATACAACTTTCCTTGCACCTTCTCCTTTTAGATATACTCACATTGAATAAATGATTTGCTTTGAATAAATTAATTGATTTCTGTGTATCTGCTTTCAGAATAAAAGACTATTCAGGATGAATGAACCTGACTGTACTAATTTCTAAATGAGCTTGAAGATGTTAAAGCCTTTGTATGTGTGTGTGCATGTATAAAAAAAGTGCAAAAAGAATTGAAAGAACATACAAAGTTGATTACATTTTTTTTATATCTCCCTCCTGAAAAGTTTTCATCTCCTTGGTTTCGGCTGATAATGGTGACTTGTAGTCATTTTGTGATCAGCTCATTCCCATCTGTTGTCATTTTCATTATGATATTTTGGTTTCTAACAGAAATCCTTGCTGCAGTGTTCAAGTTTGTATTTTGTTGTATTGAATTCCATCTTGTTTCCATTATTTTAGTTCTGTTTCTTTCTGTAAGGTACCTTGCTCCTCCCCTGTGCCTCAGGGTGATGGTGCCTTACCTTCACATCATTAGTACATCTTAAGTTTTGTGTAGACGTTTATAGTGCAAATATTTAGATAAGAATTCTTGAGGAATCCCACATCTCTCTGTGTGGTAGTTTTCATTTCAGTCCTGTCTTCTCATGTGCTGCTCTGTAGCTTCTCTAATAATATTTTCAAATTCTGCAGGTAGTTTCTAGGTACCTCTGTTGCACGTGTTTCTGTGCAACTCAGAGAGATGAGAGAAATTTGAATCGAGTGCCATTCTGCGTCTTTTCTGTTCAAGCTGTACTGAAACTGTTGAGAAACTTTCTTTGCTGTAGTACAGCAGTCAGCCAGCAAAGAGTGACGTTTCGGTTATTCTCTTTTATCCTTCTTGTGTCATCCCCAGGGAGAGCAGATTAAAAGCGCAACTGTTAGTGATTCTAGGGGAATGGCTAGACGAAACGGGACAGCTTTATCCCACGGTCACACCAGGGAATTTTTTACAGTAAGGAGCAAACTCTTCTGTAGTTCTCCATTCCTGACCATGGAGCAGCAATGTGGGGGTTGCTCGAAGAGTTTGTGTGTAACTGCTTGGGATCCCAAGTGAGCCTGTGTTTGCTGGTGTCCAGGCTGTAGTGCTTGGTAGTAATGTTTCCACGGCTTTTTAGCCAGTCACTGCGCTGAAGAAAGCACTGAAAAGTGTAAGGTGCCAGTTATCTGATTTGATAGTGGAAGAGCTTAAGGGAAGAAATGTTCTTTGTGTGAAATACTTTAAAAAGTTTTGAATGAAAGGTATAGCAATTAATTTAATACATGTTTCTGTGTTTACAGCTGCTTGTTCTTTTTTTTTTTTTTTTTTTTTTTTTTTTTTTGCTAAATTTGGGGGCTTCTTTCTAATGTGATATTACAGCATTTTAAAAGTAAAGTTTTAAAAAGTTCTGAAACTGTTGGCAATGCAGATGCAAGTATGTGCTCAGGGCCTATAGAGAAACAGTTTAAATGAAAACAAGCTGTATGCTATTTCCTCTACTTGCCACCAAGTTTGCTTTGGGTTTTTCTGTTGTTTGCTTGGTTGGGGATTTTTGTCTTCTTAGAGGTTCTTCTGGCATGCCATGGGTTTATGATGTGGTCTGCAGCATTGACATCTTTCCTTAACTTGGAAAGTATGTTTTCTTTTCCTTACGTTCATGTACAGATTAATTTTTGACATATAACAAACTTTTTCTTTATAGTGTAGTCCATTGGTTTAGCTCTTTTAGTTTGTGGAGAGCGTTTTGGGGCTGTCCTTACCTTGAGAGTCTCTTTAATTTGTAAGTTACATTCATGTTTCTCATTAGTTAGGCTGCCTATTGTTTGCAAATCTGTTTTAACTGGATATGACAGTGTTTCTTATTACTCTGTTTACCAGTTGAGATGTCCATTTGGCTTCACTGAACTTGTGACTGCATTAATAAAGCTTGTGTGGACATATTTCATTGACCTATTCCAAAGTATGTATGTTAATTCATTTTGGTTTTCTGCTTGGCCTGTGTTTCCTGAAGGCTTAAAATACAGTGCTATAGAGATCTCAGTATCTCTGCATGTTTCACAAAATACCCTGCTTAGTGTGTCTTTCTTCTCCAGTTATTTCTTTAGATTCACTCATTTTGAAAGCCTGGCAATTTATTTAGTGAGACATCTGACCAATTTGTTACACATATTTGTGTCTAGACATATGTGGGTTCTTTTACTTTCTCTCAAAGTCTTGGGTTTGCCTCTCTTTAATGTTAATGAGTGCACATACGTACATCTGTATATATGAGGTGTTTGAAACCTTGTGCATTATGTTGTTTTATAACAACTGACAAACAAAAGCTGGAATATACAGTAAAGTTTACAGTAGTAGATGTGCTCTAGCCTTTGAGTGGTATAGGTGACTTGTTTAATCTCATTGCTCGTCTTGCTTACCTCGCTTATCAAGGCAAGTGAGAGTCCGGGTTTTCCTCAGAACCACTTTCTAAGTGTAAAAAATCATAAGGAAGAACTGATGATCCAGGTGACAAGCATAATGTCAGAGCTTTTCTGAAGGTATCTCATAAGAATTCATATACTTATCTCTGGAGCTTGTAGAGTGTGTAAGTTAGAGCCTGAAACATCCAGACATAGCAGTTCCTCCCCCCATTACTTTAGCATGTTTTAATGAGATTTTGAAGTAATTTTGTTTCAAGCTTTGAGAAAAAAAAAGGAACTTTTCAGAACAGAGACAAAGGGCAGAGAAGACTTCCAGTGATAAAATTTACTACTTGTCTGCCTTACATTTTCTAGCCATAGCTCTTCTGTATCCTGCAAAATCCCAAATAAGGTGGGCTACTTTTTTCTCCCAAATGCGTGAGTAGCTCAATTCAAGAAGTGAATTTAAGAAAGACTCAGTGGAGAATGGTTTTGGACCACTTTTGAACAAACTCTGCACAAGAAAGGAATGCAACGGTAACTTTCCCAGCCAGCTTTCTCTTCTGATAAGATGTAGAAAGCAGTTTACAAGTTTGGGAGAATTTGTCAAGGACACTAAAGTCAAACAGTATTGGTGGAAACCGAGAAGGAGGTTCCTATTTACTTAAAGACTGAATAGGGGAAACATCATAGCAGTGAAGTTTGTAAAACAGTCATTCCAAAATACTGTGTTACTCTGTTTCAGTTTTACAAATTGTGGATTTCTGTTTGCTTTGAAAATCCATATAGCTCTTCATACATTTATCTACTTCGCAGCTTTCATTTTTCCAATAATGATCAAGTGTTTCTTCAGGACCAGTCAGTCAGCTGAAAAATGGTTGTTGTCTTCTGCCACCCATGCATTTTTTTTTAGTTAATCACGGCAGTATCTTCTCTCAGTACACGGCAGCTGTTTTCAGCTCCTGCTGAGTTTCTGCAGGCTGTGTCTGGCGTGTTATCATTGCCGAGAACTGTAGGAGTAGTTGCTTTGCATAGAGGCACGCTAATCAATAGTATCTTGCCTTATTCCAGACTCAAAACGATCTGCTGTTTTGACATTCCTTTCCCCTCTAAGCCCTTTTCACATGCTAACACAATCTTGAATTCTTTTTAAGGCACCTTCCCTCGAATTCTGTCACCAGAAGCAGGAGATTGCACTGTTTGTAGGTGCTTCGAGGTTGGGGAAGTGTTACAAGCCTTGCATATTATGGATCTCGCTCAAATTGTTTCTTAAAGTCCTTTCCATCTACTACTTTTAATTCTTTGCTCAAGACTCAATTCTAGCACAGTGCTTACCGAGCTAAACCATAAAGAAATAAATTCAGAGGAAAGTTGGGAACTATTTAAAATGTTTATACTTTTTTAAAAAAGTGTTTGTCCATGTTTTGCATGTGTCTTCACCCTTTAGCCTCACTACACTTCTCGTCTTGTTGAGACTTGTCCATGTTTTTACTGGTACTTGTGTATCTTTAATTGTGCTGCTTTAAGTTGAAAACTTACGTGGCTAAACTGATACTTCCTTTTGTTGTTCCTTGTATGTAAAGATAAGCATCAACATCTTAATAACTAACTTAATAACTAAGTTAACTTCATACACTGGGTAGCGTTGTGCCCATTTAGCCTTAGCAATTTTTCAGCTAGTTTTACTTTTTGTCGACAAAAAATCTGTGTCTGAAAAGTGGTTTAGATGACACAATCCTAAAGATGGGGACGATGAGGGCTTCATGTATGTCTCAACCTAGCTGAACAGAGCAGGTAGCAATGTCTTTTTTTCAAGATAGAGTGCAGGATTTGCAGTTCCTTGATGCTCTAAAAGCTCCCTTCTTCTTTTTTCATCGTTGGAAGAGCTAGTAATTCTTAAAACCAAGGAAAAATGCATAAAGAACATAATCTATCACAATTTATACCGGTTCTGGGCAGAGTCCTCTGTATCTGCCCACTTTTCAAGGAGAAGCTTTGTAACCTGATACTAAATGAGCAGCTCTGGTATTCAGAAGTTTCTCTCCCAGCTCTTGAGTTTTTATGGTACTTTTGCACGCACGAGGCACTTGGCTTCTCTTCATCTCCCTTCACTGCAGCTTGGGAGTGACTACCTGGCTGCTCTGATTTTATCTTATTGAGCGTTTTTTTCCTGTAGTTGCTTTTGTCTTGCAACTGAGAAAGGAAGTACTGCAGGAAATATTCTTCCAAAATAACATTTTACTTTTTAAATGGGTTTTTATGGGTTGCTGTCTTTTAGAGAAGTCCAGCACAGAAAGTGCTAGAGAAAGACTAGAGGAATGGTGACATAAGTCTCATCAAGAAGACACTTCATATGCTGTTGGTCAATTTAGTAGTTTCATTCAGTTTGTAGCATGGTTTAGAAAACCTGTAACAGTTCAGCAGTGGGGGCCATGAGGTATTTCAGTCTTCTATTAATTTCCATTTTATTCTTTTGGAGTTCCTCTAGAGATTTATAGCTGTTTCCCTGCCAATGATGATAAGCTTTGTACTTCAAGGAAAGACATAGTGACTAAGAGTATACCTTTGGGAACCTTTTAACACTGTATCTTCCATGAATTACTCTGTTTCAGAACAGTTTGGGTTTTGGTCACCTAAAGCCAGATCATTTGTGTCTTGGAGAACGTGAATCAGGCTGTTCTTACAGCTTGTTAATGACATCAGAAATAGAATCATAGAATGGTTAGGGTTGGAAGGGACCCTCAAGGGTCATCTAGTCCAACCCCCCTGCAAGGAGCAGGGACATCTCCAACCAGATCAGGTTGCTCGGAGCTCTGTCCAGTCTGGCCTTGAATGTGTCCAGGGATGGGGCATCCACCACCTCTCTGGGTAACCTGTGCCAGTGTTCCACCACCCTCAGTGTAAAAGTTTTTTTCCTGATATCTGATCTGAATCTATCTCACTCTATTTTAAAACCTTTACGCGTCGTCCTATTGCAACAGGTTTTACTGAAGAGTTTTTCCCTGTCTGCAAATCAGATGCGACATCTTAAATTATCATAGTTGGTTTTGATTTTACTATGTGTAATTCTTCTGGAACACCTTTGTACACCATAAATGATGTCGGTACAACTTCAGTAAATCTGTTCGGGTTCAAGAGCTACCATGGGACCTGTATATGTGTTCAGTTTTTTGCAGGTCCAGCGATTTGAGAACAGATATTTGCCTACTTAGTAAGATTTACAACTTAATTCTCATTAATATTGTCACATGAGCAATGATTAAAATATTCTTTCATTTGAACCAAAATAAGCTTTACCATGATGTTCATTTGAAGTCATTGTCCCATAGCAGCTGCTTTGAAAAGCATAATCAAAATAGAGGAACCAAGCATAGGGAAGAAGTGAGAACAAGCAGACAAGAAGAAGAAAGAAGGCTGACATTTTAAATTACTAGGATTATTGAAAACTTCACCCTTTCCTGTCTTCTTCTCACCTACAATCTGACTCTAGGAGCCAAAGCAAATAAAATGCAATGTGATATACTTTATGCAAAAAAAAAACCAAACCCAACAACACCCTGGCTTTTTGCCTAGTAGCTGTTTTTAACCCTGTAGTCACTTTTGCCAGATTCTTATTATTTCTTTTTTTTTTTCCCCCAAATTATCCGGTGGGATTTTGTGCATCCTATTTTTCCTTCTGCAGTGAAACACAGATTACAGTTCTTACAGATAAATAATTTTGTTCCCTGTCAAAACACAGCACCTTCATAGAGTTTAGGGCTCGGCTTTCAAAAGACAATTTTCAATTTCCACAGTTGTCTCTTAGACCACATTTTCTAGTACAAAATAAAATAGATTTTTCTATATCCTTGCTGGTATTTAAGAAGATGAAGTAATAGTAAAAACTGAGTAAATGTGAATAAAGAACTCTACGCCTCTCTGCTTCTAATATAATTTTGTAATAATTTTGACATGTGAAGTGTGGATACCTTGGGATCTAATTAGACTCCACACTTGGATGTGGATCTTCAGTGATGTATTTAAAAGTTTGAAAAGATTGCTATGAAATAAAGTGATCTATCTGAACAGAATGATCACAAAATGAGAGGCAGTCGCATGGGAAGAAACGTGGCTACTGTAAAGTCTAAGCACTTTTGATGAAAGAAAGGATCTGAAATAGATTTTAATTTTGAATATTCCTTTTCTTGAGAAAGAAAACTTCATTTATTTTCCTAGTGTTTCTGATGCAATAGTTACTCACTGATGAATATTTTGATACTCTAGTAAATATCTGTGTGTTACTGAAGGAGACATAGTTTATGTGTTGATTGTAATAATCTAATTGAGGTTTGGTGAATGAATAGCTGACCTGTTTTTCCCTTCCCCACCACTTGTTAGATGGATTAGTATTTCAGACTTGCAGTATCTGATGTGAGATATGCTGTTATCATTAAATAACTTTTCAAGTCAGCCAACCAGTGAAAAAAAATGAGATAAAAAGATACAGTATTAAACTGAAACTATTTAATAAAAGACTTGTTTCAAAGATGATCTGATAATTATCAGGCTATCTGACTTTATGCCTATCCAAAATTTAATTTTAAAGGTATATGTAATTTTTCACTTATTTTCCCATTATTTAACATATTTATTGTTAATATTCCAATAAAGCTAGTACTATGCTTCAGTGTGTTAAGGTCTTTGGAATTTTTATGAATAGAAAAGTCCATTATAAATGTGAAGAAATACTTATTCAAAGCTATTTCAAGATACGGCATATCCCCAGTTTAGCAGTTTTTAAAAATGAGCATCTCAAGACATAGAAAAACGTTCCTTTCTTGAGAGACATAAAACACACTGTCCTGTTTATGTGCTAATACACAGTGGAGTATTGATGTACCAAATGCTGGGAAAGCATTTGATTTAGAGCTTTTTCTGGGTACTTGTTTTGGGAGTTTGATTTGTGACAAGTGCGAATACTTTAATGTGACTTTTCAGTCTTTTTATAGTAATTCCTTGCTTCATGACCTGTTACCATCGTGATTCTGACCTGTTGATTAGAAAAAGGAGCACGTGATAATTTGAGACTAATTTAGCTGTAGTTAATTTTTATATCATCATAAATGTGTTGATTCTGTTTACAAGAGGAAGTTGGAGGAGGCTCTGAGCAACCTGATCTGGTTGGAAATGTCCCTGCTCCTTGCAGGGGGGTTGGACTAGATGGCCTTTAAAGGTCCCTTCCAACCCAAACTATGCTGTGATTCTCTAGGAAGGCAGATATTTATTTATGAACCACAGTTTGGAGGAGCACTTGCCTTCTCAGATGAAGCAGAAGAAAATATGTACTTTTTTTAAACTTTTTTTTTTTCATTTTTCTTTCAATTTGCTTTGTCCTGAGCCTTCTGTGAAATAGCAGCTGTGTTTGTATCCCTATCTCTTTTGTTTCCAAATGTATGAAAAAAAATATTGTGAATTTGTCTACATAGCAAGTTGTATTGTCAGTGATATCTCACTGATTAAAGTGAAACTGTGTCTTGGTCTGTAAGAAATACGTGCTAGAGCTTAACCTCTGCCAGCTGTTGCACAGGGACAAGGACTAGTGCATGTATTCTAATATAGAAACTTTAGGTTTAAGTAATAAACTTTATTCACAATAAGAGAAGACTTTTCATGAACCGTCAGTTTTTTCCAGTGTATGAATATAATTTGTGTGACTTCGTTGCCTTGTTCCCCCTGCAGTTTCGTAGGCTGAAGAGAAGCACAGTGTCGTTTCTGGCAGGCAGATCTACATAAATGATCTTTCCCATAATAACTGCATTTCTGGAACACGGGAGCAAATGAGGAGGGAAAAGGCTTAGGCTGCTTAGGCAGCACAAGATGTCTTTCCTCAAAACAGTTCGTATGGCCTCATCTGAAAGAAAGAGTTTGATTTTTCAGCCTCACCTATTGCCTTTTCTCTCCTGCTGCAGTGGTGCCGCTGGTTTCCTGCTGCGGTGCCAGGAGGCTGTTCTGTGGGAGCTCGCCCTGGGAGCGCTCCCTTGGCATTCAAGTTGGAAGGCAGAGTCAGCCTTAGAGTTTTCAGTCTGTGGGTTTCTTCCAAGCTGAATGCTTTGAAAGATGCACCCTGCTTGAACTCTGGATGTCGAGTATGTGGATCCTAGAATCAGGGAAGAGAGATTGTTGCTACAAAGGCATTTCTGAGAGAGTTTTGATACTGAATAGACGGTAGGCATTGCAGATGCTAAGGGCAGTCTGTGAGGTGTAGGAAGCAGACAAAATGGACTAGGGGCACAGAGAGGGACTGAGAGAGAAGCAGCAATAGGCCAGCAATGAAAGCCGAAAAGCCTTGCTGAGAAACATGAAAGGGCCTATGTTCCTGAAGGAATTTCCAGTGCAGGTTTTCTTTATTCAGTAACATTCACTGAAATAATTTACTGAAAGCTCTGAAGTGAAATTGTTTAGTGTGTGTTCCAAACTGGTGAAGTGTGTTTCACAAAGACCTTTTCTTCCTTTTTGCATGACTTGAGTAGAAAACACTTTTTTCATAATACGCCCAAAGAAATTCTCTCTATTCTTTTTTTCTCTTTTCCCCCTAGGTGTCTTTCTTAAATGTTACCCTAAGCGTTAAGGCAGTGACATACTAGTTCACGATGAGCCAGAGCTCTGTTGCTGGGCATTTGATTTCAAGAGTTTGTAGTCTATGTATACCAAGTTATTTTGGGTGATTACACATTAAGAACAGGGACAACCTGATCTCTGAAGAGTGAAGAAAGCCCACTAAAGGAAAATGGCACTGTCTCTTAAGTCAAGATTGTACCTTCTTCCTCAGCTAGTGCTTCAGTTTGCTGGTGGGGCTGACCCATTTCAGTGCTTTGTTGTACAAGATGAAAATCTGGATGCTTGGGCTCTCCCTTTCTCCCGTCTTCCTGTGATCGGCAGCAGTAGCATAGTTCTTCAAGGTCTACAAAAGAAAGAAAATGACAGTATAATGCCCTCAAATTTTAAAGGTGGAACAAGGAAATAACAAAACACCTTTTTACAATTTTATGAAAATACTTACAAATTTTTTTAGATTCTTATCCCATTAATATTTTCAGCAGTTAAGACGACTCTTAAGGAGCTGTTTATATTAATTTTAAAAAGGCAGGAAACTACTAATCTCTTAATGAACATGGAAACTTATACAAAGAAGCGTAGCAGCACAGTCTGTCTCCTCACTTTTGTAGGTATTTGAACGCAACTCTCATTTTCCTACCTTACTACCATCTCACTCGTGGCTGCTTCTTCAGTACCTCAAGGGGGCCTACAAGAAAGACGGGGAGAGACTGTTCAGTAGGGCCTGTTGTGGTAGGACAAGGGGTAATGGTTTTAAAATAGAGGGGGGTAGATTTAGATTGGACATTAGGAAAAAAATTTTCACAATGAGAGTTGTAGATCACTGGAACAGGTTGCCCAGAGAG